>VZRV01010155.1:892353-998151 GCA_013398115.1 Falcunculus frontatus | reverse complement strand
GGGGGGGGGGGGATTATACCTAAATTATCACAGAAAGTCTGAGTTTGGAAGGGACCTCTGGAGGTTACCTGGTCCATCTCTCCTGCACAGACCAGGGCCGGCTAGAGCAGGCTGTTCAGCAATGAGTCCAGTTGGGTTTTGAGAGCCTCCAAGAATGGACACTCTACAACTTCTCTGGAATACCTACTAATTATCCTCCTCAATTTGTAGTATTATCATGTTTTTCAACAGTACGAGTTTGATGAGGCCAAGAAAGCAGAATTAGCCCTCTGTAAATGACAGAAGTAAATTCACTCAAACAAGTCTGCAATTTAAACTTAAGTCATATTTAAATTTAAGGCTTGGAAAAGGTTTGGGAAATTCACTCTTTCTTTCTTTTTTTTTTTTTTTTAATCTTTCTCATTCATTTCACAGTTTAAGGCAGAACCAGGAAGAGAATTATAAACTGCCACACTCCTAGCCAAGCAACAGGGTACCAAAAGCGAACAATCTCCTCAACATTACTGAGAGTCTAGTCAATTCATTTGAGAACTCCAGTTTGGTTTGCTGAGCTGGACAGCTCAGATATGGTTCATATTTGCATATCTGAGCTGGAAAATTAAATTTTTGCAAGCTGTTTTCACCATTTGTTTGTGTTAGTTAATGATTTTTGGTTTTGTATCTAACCTTTGAACACAAGTTTTCTTATTTATTAGTAATTTTAATAATATTTACAACAAATTGTCAGCAACGTCTTTCAAAATTAATCTTATTATCTAGTTATACAAATCTGATTTCTATAATAAGAAGCAATGGCCAGGGTCAGCTGTTGATGAATGAGATAGAGTTTAGTTGAGGAAAAAATCAAAGACTGCAGTTTTTCATGAAAAACAGCACCTGCAGCTGAATGGTTACAGTAGTTGCTATTCTACATGTTCAAATCAAGGAATTCTCTCAAAGAAAAGCAAATTAGTAAGAAATGTTCTTGGAATTTACAGAATTACACTTCAGTGAGCTTTTGATCTGTTTACCATTTCTTAAGAAGAGCTTATAAGCTCCAAACTAGGGCTTCCAACCTAAATCTTCTAAGCTTCCCATCTGTAGCTCTCAGAATCAGGCCAGCATGAATCACAAGGAACCAATTACTGCAAAGTGTTGCCATGCCAGCAGTGGCATTCACTTTTCTTTAATATTTTCACTAACCTTATTTCCCCTGTGAGCCAAATAGCTGCTGCTGTTTGTTCAGACTTGGCGGCCGTGGTAGGACTAGCTGTCAGACAGCCTGAGCTCCTCTTGCTAATTTCAAGCTCTGTTGAGCAGTACTGTGGTGGCAAGACTATCATTCAGTGTTTAGGAACAGCCCTAGCAGGATGTGGGAAAAAAAAAATTAAGGAAATATATAGATTTTGCTTATCGGGGAAAAAATATTTGAGATTTTTATGGAAGAATTCATTGTTACTCACTTCTTTAAGCCGAAGTGATTAGAAGACACTGACCAATACCAGCTGACCACATTTGCTAAAATATATTATAAGTCAAATTATGATGATTAGAAAGATTAAGAAAACCTGCATGAGAATAATTTAGCCTACTGAAATAATTAATTCTATAATATCAAATAGAACATAGCTAAGCAGCATTGGTACAGAAACATATAGATAAATTTAGAAATAAAGAAACTGGCAGGGTGATGTAGAATATACCTACCACAGACTGCTGACCAGGGTCAAAACTACATTATTGCCTTTATTATTCCTTTTATTTTTCATTTTTATAAGTGACATAAATTATATGTGGCATTATTGTTCACAGAGAAAGTGCACAGATGTCCTAAGCCCACTTCTAGGCCATTAGCAAATACTGCCATTGGGGAAAACCATTTCCTACCAGGAGGATATTGAGTTCCATAAGGGGAAATTTCAAGCCATGACCCTGGAGAGAAATAAGACCACGCACCAGTAAGCGCTGAGGAGCCAAGCAGCTGAAAAGCAGCTTTGCAGAAAAGGGACACTCTGGTTGGAAAGCCACTTGAACATGAGCCAGTGATGTGCCCCCATAGCAAAGTAGGACACAAGCATCTGTAGCTCCATTTGGTGATCAGAGACATTGTGGAGCCTCGATCCTTGGAAATATTAAAAACTTACTGGACATGGTACTGGGAAACCTCCTGATCGACTGTGTTGTGAGCAATGGGGTGGATTCCTGATCTCCAGAGGCCCCTTTCCACCTCACGTGTTCTAGGATTCTCTGATTCTATAAAAGGCAGAAAATATTTAGCAAATAAGATCCAACTAGATAGAAAGGAATATCCTGAACATCTAGAGCAATCTGGTGAAGTGATGAAGTGAACAGTAATAGGACATAGATCATGTAGATAGACAGATGTGTCTGTGATGACAACAGCGAGAGTATGCTGACTTAATACCTCAAAGAACATCATGTGCTTAACAGTGGAATAATGGTCATATATGGCTTATATAGCTTACATTTGTAGGATGCCATGGGATAGGAGAATAGAGATTCTGGAGCCAAAGTTAAATGAATGGGTGAGAAGTAAAAGATGAAGACTGATCAAAGTCATGCACCAGTCTGGACCGATTGAGTTTCTCTTCATCTGTAGACAGCTGTGTGAGGAAAATGTAATTAAACTCAATAGAAACTGGAAAAAATCTCATCAAGTAGGTGGATGTCTGTTTTATAAAACTGTCTGTTATTTCAGATGAGCTACATCTAAGTGAAAATAGAATCATGATGCTGAAACTTAAAAGTTTATGGGGAACTTTTACACTAAGCACAATGAGAAAGCTCAGAGCTGCAGAGGAGCACACAGATCCCATTGAAATAAACTTTTTAAGTAA
The DNA here is from genome assembly GCA_013398115.1 of Falcunculus frontatus. Taxonomy (NCBI): domain Eukaryota; kingdom Metazoa; phylum Chordata; class Aves; order Passeriformes; genus Falcunculus; species Falcunculus frontatus. Next base: position 995,314 of record VZRV01010155.1, on the reverse strand, counting down.
AGAGGAATGAGTATCTTATAAATCAAAGAGGAATTTAAAAGTCAAGTTTATTTTCTAAAAACACCCACCTCCTTTTCAGGATGTCATATGCAAGGAGACAACCATCCCAAAAGGAAATGAACACACTCACCTATTTAAATGTTTGAAATGTAAAGCATAAAACAGGTGAATTTGTTTGCCTAATTTTTAATGAGGATAATAACTTATGAAGACCTATGAACTTGAGGAAAGAAAGCTGGTCTTTCAAACATGTCATGTCAGGCTGCAAATTACTTAAGCAAGCCAGACAAAGGTTTTTTCTAGGACAAACAAGTAATGAGTAATAAGCCACGATTAAAAAAGTAATAATAATTTAAAATAATACTTAAACAGAATGAGAATGATGGTTAAAGCTCTCATATTAATTTTCAGCCTTCAGTCACTAACTGTGAAAAAGAGAGACCAGAAAAGATGCAAGAGCGATAAACACCGTAATGATGGGAAGCTGCAGTTATTTCCAGGATGATTTAGATAGACATCTGAACAAATGGTATCAGATCAAACTTCAGATGATTAAAGTTACTTTATTAGACTTCAGCTTCTTGAAACAGTTACTCAGAAAGACTACCCTTGGGAGTAACCAATAATTCTTGTGAGGTGTAGGTTGGACTTGTTCCAAAATATATCTCTGAAAGAGCCTTTCTGACGGTGATACAATCTAGTTCAAAACTAGAAACATACACACAAAATAAACCTCTGCAGAGATGTTCACTTTCAAAAAGAGAAATTATGCAAAACCAGAACATTTAAAGCAATGTAAAAGAATCAGCCAAATTATTATTCCATAGATAGTATGGAGTTTCCTTCAAGACACTGTATTGAAGGGACAAAACAACTATAAAATCAGTCTGGCTAAAGAATAAAAACAGCAGAGAATAACAATAGTTAAACAGTAAAAATAAAATGGATAGCAGCAGTAAAGAGTTATCTTTCAGAAAATGAGCATTGTGTCCAGATAAGGTGAAGGGAAAAGAAATAAGCTCTGGCAAATTAATTCTGAGACTTTAATAAGCCAAAAAATTACTTTGAAGAACAATTTGCCAAAGGCATGAAGTTATTAATTAGACATTTTTAAACACGTCAGAAGCAAAATACTTGACATAAAGACTGCAGGGTCAATAGACCCTTAATATAGCAAAGGAAGGGTAGTTAATATAGGAAAGGAACCATGGTAGAAAATCTGAAGAAGTGATTTACATCATTTTTCACTGCAGAAAAATTTAGGAAGAGTCCCATGTGAGAATTCTTCCTTACAAGAATATCTTGGAACAACTGTCTCAAATTACATTGGCAGCTGAACGTAAGAACAAATAAATAAAATAATTAGTAACTTCTTGATAAAGTTAGGTACTATTTAATTCTAAGCATTAAAGGAACTCAGAATTAAAATTTCTTTAAGTAGTAACTGTCTTATATAAACTAACAAATTAGCTGCAGAATTGGAGGAATTAATGGCTAAAATTACAGCAGCTTCGAAGAAGTGCTCGGTGCCAGTCAAACTATTCCAGACTAATAGTTTTGATTTCAGAAATAGGTTAATTGTCTAAAATGATGATAAGAACAGAGTAAGTAAATAGTCAGTTAAATAAACTAAGATCAAGAATCAATGCAGCTTTTACTGTGTTTTACAAACCTATTCAAGTTCTCTGAATTAGTCTGCAGAAGTACAGGATGATGATCCATTTGTTAAACATGCTAGACTTCCAAAAGCCTTTGATAAGAAAGTATTGAGGGAAAAAAGTTTGCTGGGTATGCATAGTTATGCAGCATGGTAAAAATGAAATTTGATTGCAGAGAGATGCAGGGAGATCTCACAGTACAATAAAATAGCCATTATCATTTAAAAGTCCATGAGTAAACCAGTATTAGCTATTGACGCATAATCATGTGTTGTAAGTCAGCTGTTACAGAATCATAGAACCATTTATGTTGGAAAAGACCTTTGAGATAATTGAGTCCAACCGTAAATCCAGCACTGCCAAGCCCACCATTAAACTACATCACAGCCACATCTATACAACTTTTAAATATCTCCAGGGAGAGTGACTCAAACACTTCCCTGGGCAACATATTCTAAAGTTTGACAAGTCTTTTAGTGGCTAAATCTTTCCCTAATACTCAATCAAAATCTCCTCTGGTGCAATTTGAATCTGTCCCCACACTTGTCCTATCACTTGTTTATTGGGACAAGAGACAAACCTGCGTCTGGCTATAAGCTCTTTTCAGGCAGTTGTAGAGAGCAATAATTTCTTCCTGACTTCCTTTTCTCCAAGCTAAACAATCCCAGCTCCCTCAACCACTCCTTGTAAGACTCATGATGCTTCACCAGCTCTGTTCCCCTTTTTCCAGTCATACACTGTCAAGCCAGGCTGGTCTTCTTCCCCACTGGTTCATATTTTGGCACCTGTGGACAGCCTGATCCTAGCCTTTACAATTTCCATCTCAAAGAACGCTCAGCCTTCTGGGAATTCTTTGCCCTTCTGGACTGCCTCCCAAAGGATTTCCTCAACCAGTCTCTCTCATAAGCCAAAGTCTGCATTCTGGAAGTTCCCCTTCTTAGTTTTTCAAGAATTGAAGACTAGATCATTTCATGATCATTATGTTCCAGACAGCCTCCAACCATCACGTCACCCACAAGTCCTCCTCTGTTTACAAACAATAGTTGGCTATTATCACTCTGAAAGGAGAGCTTGCAGTCGCTGTGGATAGATTTATAAAGCTATCAAGCTCAGTGCTCAGTAGCTTACTGCACTGAAGATGTATTACATTTTGAAAATTATTGGAAAAGGATAAAGCAACAAAGTAGAAAATATTGTGTGTCTGTGGAAACCTCTAGAGATGTTTGAAGTCTGTATGGAAATCTCAAAAGGGACAGTCCTTGAAAGGCCTTAAAAAAAGGGCAGACATAGATCACCAAGAGAAGGTTAGGTTTAAGAGAAGGGTAGGTTTCACATTTGAGCGCCCAAAGAATATTGCATATAAAGCAAATGTAGCTTTTTATTGAAAAATATATAAACCTGCCTTTACAATCTCAGGATCTCAGATTTTTCTACAAGAAAGAGACAAACTCAAGCAACCAAATAAATGTCTTTTCTCCAGGACCAGCACTGGCCTTTGACCAAAGTTAAGAATAAAAAATTTCTAATATGTCTAACCAGGAAACATATAACTTGCTTTGATTAAGATGTAGGATGTCTGTCAGGAGAGTTTATGCCTTATTAGTCTACAATCCAATTAATATCCTGTTATTATTGTGCAGAGTAGAAATTTAGAAAGACAATATCTTTTAAAAAGTCATAAAAATTTTAAATTCTTATTAACTCTTCTGGAGAAGACCAGAATATTTAGAGTGGTGTACAGAAACAGACAACAGAAAGTTTAAATCATATAAGGATGTTAACTTAAAGAAGAAAGAGCAAACAATCTGAAAAGCAATCAGTACAATTTCTTCATCAGCCACAAGTCTGATGATAAATTTGACAGAGCAGGATAGACTCAATGATTGCTTAAAGATCCCTGACTACTCTGTGGCCTGAAATTCAGCAGAACGTTTTCCATCTCCTAGAACATTTTCTATATTTGTCATGATCAAATGTGAAAAGCATCCAAAAAGCAATTTAAAATCATTAGATGGTTTCGGTAGAAGGGCTGGAGTGGAATTGTTGACATTCAATATTCTTTGACTAAAACACCGATTTGAAACTCTACACAAAAAATGTATATATCCAGGAATGTGTGAGTCCTCTTACTTCAAATAATCTCTCCTTTAATGAACAGCTTCTTAACTATTTGAAATCAAGTTCATGGGATAAAAAAAGCCCGCTTTAGAACTGTCAATACACAAAATAGGAAGCTTCTTAGATCACACACATTTGAGTTTCCTTTATTAAGGACAGAATGCTTGAACAGGATTCATTTGCCTCTGTTTAAGTATATAAAACTTAGCCAGACAAGTTTCAGGTAATCTCACAACATTTTGCTTACCATCAAAGGAGAGAAATGGACACCTCCATAGAGCAATTCAGCTTCCCACTTTCACTTTTTTTAAAATCCTGTTTTGGAATGTAATGAATAGATGTCTGGAGGTGTCTGTTTCTCTTCACTGAGCATGACCCTTAAGTTATTAGACCTACGTGGCTAACTTTTAGATGTCTAAACTTATGGAGAAGAATCCCGTCTTTATTACTTTTTCTTTTCCCTTAGGAAATATTTTTTTGCCGTTGTACATCATTCATATAAAGCAAATTATTTTCTATTAACTTTTAAAGATAAAATGCACTCTTCATAAACTTCAGCCAAGAAAGTTTTAGTTTAATGTCAGGCTTCTCCAAAAAGTTATGTCCAGGTGGAAATATGAGTTTATTACTGAAAGAAATTTTGCAACCTTAACTTATAGAGTTTGACTATAATACACGTATAAGAACAAATTATGTTTTGTTACCAAGACAACAAAAGTAAAAAGCAAAGAAACTAATGGAAGCAATTTACAGCTCTGTGGGACAGCCAGAGATACAATACACTGCATTTTTTAGAGAAGAAAACAACACGATCCATCAAACTTTTTATTTTATTGCAAGAATAGACACACCACATGACAATAAAGAAAACCACACTTCCAATAGCCCTAAGTAAGGCTTATTTAAGGATCCATTAGATGAGTATGTGAAAACATATATATTTCAATCTAAGAATTCCATCTCATTCACTCCTACCTACTCCTTCCCAATACCTGGGAAAATACTTATGAAAATGCGAAGTTTTTTCTGTATTTAATTTTTTTTTTATTGCAGTGGAATCCCTGTTCTGTTATTCTTTCTTCTTCCAAACTGCTTAATATTGTTTTCAGAGACATCTAAAAATTATACCAGGATAATGTGATCCAACATTTTTATTGCAGAGCTAGCTGAAGTGTGCTATACTGTCCATAGGCCTAGGACACACACACAAAGAATCCCCAGCCGAACAAAAAACAAATCAAAAACAGCCCTCCTGTCTCTAAGAAAAGATTAAACGCTTTTCTTAAAAACCTGCAGCCAAATCATAACCTCTGATTTTAGTACAGCTTTGCAATTACATATAAAAAGAATAATAGGTCCAGTGTTAGAGTTTGTGTTCCAATAGTTTTCATAGTCACAATCACATTCAAAAAGATAGACAAAAAGGCAAAGCTACAGCTTGGAAATTTTCTTTAAAAATATTGCAGCAACATCTAAAATATTGACCTTAAATAATCTTGCCTGGGTCATAAGGCACCACCCAGAGTACTGCAATAGATTCTACCACTGAAAATTTTGGGGCTTTCTGCCACTAGCTTCCTAAAATACAACATATCAAAAGCAGCAGGAGTAAAAAAGTACCTCTGAGTACACACATTTCCTCAGGACTGACATTATGTTTGCTGGGTCATGTAAAAAAAGAACTAGATTATGAAAACATATTTAAAGCTACTGTATGATTGTAGTAGTAACAAACTGGGTCTCAAATATATATATATTTTTGGAGGGATTGGGAGTTGATTTTTACTTTACACCTCCAGTGAGTTAAGACCTCATTGCCATTTTGTGACTGAAAACTAAGTCATAACTAAGCCCATATGAAGCCGATGTCTACAGCCCACTTATAAAATCTCTGAATATGAATTCACCTGAACTAAATCTGCTTAAATCTCAGAAGTAATAAGATAGCAAAGATACGGAAAATTCAAGTACTGTTTCCATCCCACGGAGTTCAGAATTACATTACTCTCAGAATATAATTAACTCTACTGTATTATATTCTAAATAGCAGGTTAAGAGAATAGAATGCATATATTAGCATAAACAGAATGAGAGCAATGACATGTACTATGTTCACTAAAACATCAACAGAAATTGAGCTACAGAGGAAAATGAGGACGTAGGCAAAATCCATGGTCTTATATTAGGGAGTGAGTTGAACTATAAATAAAATCATAAACTAGAAATTAATACAGGAATCTGAAAACTTGTGGAGATTTTAAAAGCACTGATTATTATAGGAAGCAACAGGAGAAGCAAAGAATAAAAAACTGTTTTTCTATAAAGAATAACGTGTCACTGGGGCTATGGAAGTCCTAGGCCTCAAAAATCAAGAATCAAACAACAGAATGGGAATGTGACATGCTAATGGTGGGATTCACCTCAGTTAATTTATTCATCTAAAATCTAGGCTGTTCTATTGTCAGGGTTCCTGCTACTTCTTATTGAAAATGTAGACTACTCAGAGGGCCGATCTCCTTGTATTATTATGTTGAGGTGAATTACCCAGATGTTTGTCTATCTTTCCAACTGCATATGAAGGAAGCCTGGAAAACCCTCTGAAACTCCACTTCTGCTTTTTGAATAGTTAATATTTATGTAAGTCAATACAAAATATTTTTTTTTTAAATTTGCAAAGAATATTTTTTTAGTATTTTGCCTTAATCTTTTTTTGTGTACTATTTGTACACAAAATAGTGTCCAAAAGATTAAGTATCTGAGTATCTGATTAAGTATCACTTCTATTTAGACAAGTGCTGTGAATCCACACCACAACTGTAGAAGAACTCCACAGTGAAACCAAAGGGACAATATTTTCCAAAATAATTAAAAATCAGAGTCACAGACAGTAGTTCTAACATTTAAGGGGATCAGGAACAACTTTCACTAGACCAGATTGCTCAAAGCCCCATCTAACCTGGCCTTGAACACTTCCGGGGATGGAGCATCCACATCTTCTCTGGGTAATGTGTTCCAGTATCCTCACAGAAAAGAATTTCTTCCTAATATCTAATCTAAACCTACTCTCAGTTTGAAGCCATTCACCCTTGTTCTGTCACTTCATGCCCTTGTAAATAGTCTCTCCATCTTTCTTGAAGTCTCCCGTCAGGTACTGAAAGGCCTCAATCAGGATCTTGCCCCTTAGAAAAAATGTGAAGGAAAACTTTTATAAAAAGATGCTGCAATAAAAAAGACATTGTGTACCCAACAAACGATGACAGTCAGAAAGGCTGGCTATTGAAACTTTTTTTGTCACTAATGCTGAGCAATAGAGAATGATGGAAAGACTGTATTCACATTATCTAACATAACCATGTTAGTTAGAGGAAAGTGAAAATGTTTTCAGGAAATATTATCCCTCATTTATACAAATTCAAATCACATATTTGTGCTTGTTGTTCACGGTCTGTAAAAACCATAGAAATCCAAATAAACATTCAGACCTAATATGCTTATTAAAAGAGTAATAAAATTTTCCTGTGTCTTCTGCGGGGGGCTTATTTGTTTTGGGGTTTTCTTGGGTTTGTTTGGTTTTTTTTGGTGGAAGCAATGTTTTGAAAGCGTAATTTTTATTTTTTCTTTTAAGTCAGGTAATACAAAACACAGCAGTTCCTGCAAACTGTAGTTAATCCTTGTCCAAACTGTGCCATTCATCCCAGGCCTGAAATTACCTTTTCCCAGAGTGGGAAGATGATTTCTCCCTATGAGAGGTTTTGAAGAATTTCTTCTGTCATACAACGATTCTTATTCCTGTACTGATAGAATTTCTGGTGAATGTATGAAATCTTGTTAACCTCACGTGTCACTAACACTACATTAGAATGGCCGACTGTGAGCTAGATCACCTGAGTCATGCGTAATGTGGCATCAGCACGGGTACAGACCTTTCATTCACACAGCTCATGTGTGCCTAGGTGGTTTTGCATGTGGCAGTGTCATCCACCTCACATCTCAAAAGTCCAAACAGTGGAAAAGTGTTTCAGGATGCAGACATCTTCTCGAGGAGTAGGAAGTATAACACAAAAACCTAGTCTTCTTTCTTTTATAAATATGACTGTTTGGAGGCACTGTAAAAAAAGGTGCAGTCTGACAGCCAGAGACTAAGCTAAAAGTAATTTTATTTTCAAATACAAATAATTAACAGCATCTGCTCTTTCATTTCCCCCATAACACTTCTCTTTTGAGATATTGAGGGCCTCTCTCGTTCTGCTGCATCCTGCCAGACTGTAAACAGGCATACACTCGCCATAGCCTTGTCCTAGAAAACCCTGCCACAGCAGATAAAGTGCTGCACCATATTGCCAGTTATACAACCTGAGATTTAGAATCACCAGACTACCAGTAAATCATGTAAATCTCGATATTGTATATCTACTCTATTCTCACATGTGAACCTTCATCCAAAATATATTAAAGTCATTAAGAATCTTTCATGTGACCTCAGCAAGACTTGAATCAAATAAAACCACCAAAAGTAAATAAGTTAATTTTTGATACCAACTTCTTGTTTTTGCAGTAGCAAAGTGGAATACTGATCTTAACCATACCGATCTTAACCAATCATACAGTGTTTACTCATATTAAAGTTCCGCTGAAAATTGTGGGTTTTATTTCTGCCTCTTGAGTGTATAACAGGCCTACTGACAAGCCAGCAAAATTCAGCAACTCTCTAGTAAGCGTATTAAAAACCACAAAGCACTAATTAAGAATGGTATAGGCTCCTCTGTGAAATCTACTGTCAGCAGTGAAAAGGACAATGATAGTGACTTTTCACAAGCTCAGTCCATGACACAAAGCAGATGACTAATGGTCATCTTTCTTTTGAAGGTGTAGACCAGCCATTCAGCTAAGGTATCCTGATCTATGTCCTTTCTTTCAACAAACCTTTATCAGCTTGTATCAATTGAAATCTAACCTTTTTTTTTTTTTTTATGCCAACATAATTTGTCTAATCAGGGACACAGCTCCACTCAGTCAGTAAAACCTGAAATCCCTCTGCTCTGTTGAGGCTACTTCTCTAAACAAACACAATATCAGCAAGGAAAAGTGTTCTGGCGTTGAATTTTTTTTTTTTTTTTTTTAGATGCATGAGCTATAAAAGAAACAAACAATAGATACAAAATTGTCTTTTTTTTTTTTTCCTAAGGAGTGCACCTCATTGAAACATTAGAAATCATAATAATTGCTGACTGCAGGGAAATCTGGAATTACTAGCTTATGTAGAGAAGATGTTTTGTGGGTTTATCTTTGTTTTCTTTGATATCTTCCGTCTGGTTTCTTTTCCTCAGTTCAGCTTACCTTATCTAATTAGACCAAGGCAATACACTGATTAATGAGCATCTCACTGAATATGTCTATATGAAAGAATAACTTTGAAACTCTTCATTTTCTAAAAATGTTCATTATATTCACTTTAGACCATGTGTTTCAATGGCAAATTGAATCACACTAGTGAGCTGAAGGCAATTTAGTAAAGATCATTATTGGGTTTTTTTATTATTCTTGTTACAAAATTCATCTTAATTTGAAATCTTCATTATTGTCCTGATGGTAAAAAAACACTGAAGTCTTATTCTGAGTACAATACATACCATTTGATACACCTATCTAAGTGTGCATGCTTATAAATCCTTCAATCCATGGCAATCCTTTTATTTGCCCAACTAAATACATTTAGATACTTACTGATTGGGGTATTTTTCTTCCTGAAGAGCATATTATATTTTCTATTTAATGGAAATTTCACTGTTTTTACTAAGTTCTTTTTCTGTAATATTCAAACAAATGTAGGGAATTTTATGACAGTATGTAGTGGTTTAGTTCGCATTTCTTACTTTCTGTTAATTTGAGGAAATAGAGGTCTCTTTTACATCGTGTGGTTTTTTTTCCAAACTGGACCAGCTAACAGCCTTTATTTCTCTTGCAGGAATTCTCNGCACCTGATGTTATTTTACAGTTCAGTATAGGCTGCGTTGGTTGTAGGAAAGTTCCATCAGCTCCCGCCACCTCCTCACGGTCATGTGGGGGGGTTCCTCAGCAGTCGCTTCAGACGGTCTCGGCTCTGCAGCAGCAGCTGCTGCCCACGGCTCCGAGGGGACTCTCCCAGAGCCGGGGCCCGTGCCCGCCGGGGCCAGGGGAGGGGAGGCTCGGGGCTGCTCCGAAGAGCCCCGGCCAAATCCCCCCCCCACACACTCCCCACTGGGAGGTTCAAGCTGAAGAAAAATGGACACTTCTTGTGTCTCCACTGGCTTAAATATGTAAGTTTCGAGAAGCGTGACTGGTCAAGAGATCCATCCATCAAATTTAGAGTCAACCCATGACACAGTAAAAGGAATATTTTTACTTTTCCATATATGTTAGACAGATGTACAAACTCTCACACTGAAATGGCAATGTTTTCAAATTATTTTTCCCTTGAAAAAGAACTGTTCATGATTTTCCTATACACACTTTACTCAATATGGCAAATTAATATGATTTTGAAAATCACTTACACGGGTATATATAAGAGACAGACACAATAAAATGTGTAGCATTATCCTGTTGTAAGATTTTATGCAATTAAAACTTACAAACTTTAGAATATCAAATTTAGTAGCGCAACAAACCTAGAATCCACTCCCTGGATGTGTAAAATAACTAGTGCTTCAGAGAAGGGTACATCTGCTCTGGACTCCAAACACAAAACTCAGCAGCCAGGATAAAGAGACAGATCTTTGGGATGAGGAGATGTTACCAAGCAGGAAGAGAAAGCACAGAGAGCTATCACTCAGCAGAACTACATCTACTAATAGCCTGAAAGCACTCTACCATTCCCCCCCTCTTTGGGCAGTGTAATGGCCTCTGAAAGTTGAGAAAGCATTTTAGGAGAAGAAAACAACATCAGCTCTTTTTTTTTTAATATTAGCTTAAGACCTACCAAACTGAATTAAAGACATTTTCAAGACTCTTACTTTGTTCTGAGACACCTGGTTGGAGAGATTTGCTGGCAACATTTACTGATTTGTTGCCATTATGACAAAAGAGAAAGGCGGTAATGGCAGGTCTAGGGACAGTTCTGCATTACACTGTTTGTATTTTACCAGACATCTCTGCTAGGTAGTATTTGAATGTTGGTGCCCTGTGAAGGACAGTGTCTTTGGGTTTGTCTTGAGAGACTTGACTGTGATCTGTGCAAGTAGGGGACATGGTAGCAAAAATCTATCTATTTTACACATTGTTTTAAAGCTGCTTCTCAAGAAAGGGTATTTGAGTTCTTCTTGTGCTAATTTTCCAAAATGTGTGCAGATGTTTACACTCTGCTGTATTATAGAACAGTTCAGGATTAAAACAAGGCAGTAGAAGAAAAAGTAAGTTTTTAAGTGAAAATGTGGTTTGAAGTATTTGAAGGTCTGAGGAAAAGGGATTTTTCTGTCTTTTTTTATTTGAAAAAGAAATTCATTTTTTTCCTGTGATAGTCTACTGGAACAGATTGAATATATGTCAGAGCATCTGTCACTGCTCTTTAGTATAAACAGAAAAAGGTTGTTAGTCACTTATTGCTAGGATGCTTTTAATTTCAATAATGTTCATACTTTTTCCAAAAATATGCTTGTTTGTGTTTTACTGCAAAAATATTGTGAGCTGTTTTCTAAATCAGACATTTTAATACTATATTTAATCATTATGCAATTATGACTTCTTTCTGTATATAAATGGATGATAAAAAAAAGGATTAATCTCACCTCTACTGTCAATCACAGTTAGTTCACGTAAGAGGCTCTCTCTGTGGTTAAAGGGGAAGAACAAACACATTCAGAATATGTGTCAGACACTTATATTACATATATATTGTAGGATGGAATTTAATTGTAGAATAATATTGGAAAGCATTGACTATTTCCCAAAAACAAGCCAAGTTGCATCACTAATGAAGTCAGCTGGAAGTATTGATTTGATCTATACATCTTTGACTGATTCTAATTCTCTAAAGGCTCGGTGTCAGGGCTTCTCATACCAGGAGCTGCTTCCAAGGTTATTTTATCAAAGTCAGCTCCATAATCATGAAAGATTTTAATAGAGGAAAGGGACAGGAGAACAGTTAGGAAAATGAGGACAGATTGGAAGCTATGTTGAATCAGGGATTATGAATTTACAGCTGGATGACATTTGGAAAAATACATTATAACCTAAACCAGTCCGCAAAACCAGATTTCTTCTTAAAGAGAGTGTTGTCTACAAAATTGCAAAAGATTTGGTCAAAGCAGGTCAGCAAAATTTAATAACATTTTTAGTAACAAAACCCTGAAAAACTGTACTCTCTACACTGTAAAACTCAGGAATTCAAATGACATTACAATAATGATAATTAGGCTTTGCAATTCTTTTACACATATTTCATGCAGTTACAAATTTACATTAATAGGAAAACTTGTTTCCTAAATTTTGATATGCACAGCTAAACAGAGTATTAATGTGCTGGCTGCTATCAAGTCATTCATTTTCATTTGAAATCCCACAGTGCTTGTTACATTTAGTAAGTGACAAGCAAAGTAACAGCAAAATCTGAAGTTTACAAAATTATTTTACTTAATCCAAACTACAGGATTAAGTAAAACGTTAGAGAGAAGTAAACAAATGGAGAGACGATATTGAGAATAAATAAGTGCAAAATAATTTATACGAAGTAAAAATATGAAGAATAATTTATGTGAAGAAAATCTTAAGCTGCTTGCTTACCTCTATCTCAGGAAAGGAACCATTAGTAATTGAAATAATTGAGAGATATTTGCTTAATTTAAACTGCAGTCAGAAAGCAAACAAAACATTGAGCTGCATAAGAAGTAAGATGATGAATAACACACAGTTTCAAAGTTCTTTTGTATAAATCAAAATCTTGGCATCATCTGGAATACTACACATATACACAACAGCATGGTGCTAGGAGATAGATTAGCACAAGATCCCAGCCTTTATCTATAATTCCAGCTTCTACCAGACTTTGAAAGATCTAGGAAGACTCTGTGCACAGGTAAAGGGAATAGGTTGCAAACACCAAAATAAGGCAGCTGGGGATGGAGGTGAATTATACCTAAATGTCCTGTTTCCTATCTGAACAAGATCCATTTTTTTCTTGGTTACTTACCCCAAAAAAAGTATATGAGAAAGGGAGAGAATGGCCAAGATCAAGGAAGACAATAACTTGAAAAGAGATTGAAAAGATTGAGGTTTTTTTACCAAAAAACATTCATAGAAAGAGCTATGATATAAGCATATCAAATAAAAAACGGCCTACAGAGGATGTGTGTCTGTTTTTCCGGTCTTATACCACAATTAAAAAGATAGCATGATGGTAATGAAAGAATCAGGGATTTTAAAAAACAGTAGGAGACAATATTTCCTTGCATGATGTGTAATTAAACTCTGCGATTCATTTCCAGCATCTTAAGAATACTAATGAGGAAATTGAGAATGGCTGCTTAAGTACTTTGCCTCAAGATGTAAGCTGGACACTTACTATGGGAGATCACTTTAGTGGAATGGCGTGAGATTTGTGAGACTATCTGGAAAAAATTAAACACCCAGGTATACAACCTCTAAGGTAGAAGAGAACAGGGACAACACTAGAGATCAGGACTCAAGTTCCTGATTGATAGGCCATTCAAGGAATCATACAAAGCCCTGAGGCATCTCAAACTGAACTTCCCAACTGATAAGAAGGGGGATCCAAGATTATTCTTAGTCTTATGGGAAAAAGCACATTTATTGTGGGATACCTGAGGTGTCAAGTGGGATTATATAAAATTTACTGTAGAACACTTAAAAGAAGAACCAAAGACACACAGTTCTGTTTATGTTAACAAACTTGCCCTTTGTTTGAAGGCTCTGGTACTGGTGATTGTGCAAGTCAGGCACAGGACCACATGGACCTCAGGTCTGACAACATATACTAATTTCTTTTTTAATATTTCCTGTGTGGAAAAAACCCTCTTCTTAACTACCAAAATTTATATGAACAAAGAAAAAACATGGTATTGTGTAAGAAATATTCACACTCAACAAGAAATTCTGTTGTCTCAATTTTGCTCTTTATAATAAATAAATAGAACATAAGAATAGATTGGGTTTAATATTTGTACCATCCTTACCTATAAACTTCCCAGTTCCATTTCACTGTGACAATCTGCCTGTAACTAAGAAGATTGTATTTACTGTGGTAAGTACCATGTATAAGGATCACATTTCATGCAAGTTATTTTTCAAATTTAATGTTATGTAGGTAGTAGTCTTCATGGTCATAAAATTGAGTTAACTTAAGAGAGACCTTTAAAAATTAGATTGTGTTTAACAAATACAGTGGTGAAATGTCACACTGAAATCCATTGCAGTAGCCCGTGTAACTGTGTATTCAGAATATTGGTTCAATTCCCTCTGCAATAAACAATGGAGCATACAAAAAACTGTGAGTTCTATTGAATGCTCCGGTGATTTGACAGAAATAAAAAAAAGATTTTAATATTTTGGTTTTTTATAATGTATGACATGTTTCTGCAATACCATATTCCAGTTCAGCTAAGCATTTGGGAAAATCAACACTTATTTCTGTGGTTTTAAACACATTCTTAAGTGACATATTGATGGACCATCAAAGAGCAGAGCACTGTCAGGACTACATAAACAGTGCCTTTTAAACAGTCAGAGGTAAGTTTTCAGAGAAAGATTTCCATATCACAGAATCACAGAATGTGCTGAGTTGAAAGGGATCCACAAGGACCATCAAGGCCAGTTCCTGGCCCTGCACAGGAACATCCCCAAGAGTAACACCATGAGCCTTAGAACATCATCCTAACACTTCTTGAACTGTCAGGCTGGGGCTGTGACCACATCCCTGGGGAGCCTGTTCTAGTGCTCAACCACACTGTGGGTGAAGATTTTTCTATATTCAACCTAAATCTCCTCTGACACAATTTCAGGCCATTACCTTGGGTCCTGTCACTGGTCACCACAGAGACGTGGTGAGGTTGTCCCAGTGCAGAGCAGAGTGGGACAATCCCCTCCCTTACACTTTTCCCATGCTCCCACATACTTTCTGTGGGACATACTTCCTTCTGGGAATGTGTCAGCTGCTCCAGCATGGTCCTCCCCAGGCTGCATTATGATTATCTGCTTCACTGGGGTCTTTCCCATGGGCTGCAGGGAAAACTCTGCTCTGGTGCCTGGAGCACCTCCTACCCTACTTCCCTCGCTTTAGTGTTTATAGCCCTGTTTCTCACTTTTTCCCCCTCCTCCTCCATCTTATTATTCACTACCCTTTCTTAAAAATGCTTTCCCAGAGGCACCACCTGGGTTTCAATGCTAGAACTCAGGTTTTCAATAGCCCGAGATGTTTCTTTAGGACTTTGATACATGATAAAAGGGAATCACATTCCTCAAATCATCAGGAAAAAGTGCTGTGAAACGTATAAACGTACCGAACACTCTGCATATTAAAAATAAGTTTAAAAATCAGCAAGTGCATGGAATTGTAAATGTTAATATTCAAAAATAAATTATTACAGTCATCATTTATGAATTTTTGCATAAAAGATCAGAAACCGTCATTCTTTAGGATTAAATATGTACCCACAGCAATCATTGCTCTGACAGCTAAATGAGGATATACATAAATGACTCTGATGAAAACCAGCATTTTTATAAACACAAAGAGTCCTTAGATTTACGAAAATTTGGAGGTGTCCTTGACCGCTTTCCTCTCTGTTCTTTCACGTTGTACTTGCACATTCTCTGGGATATGCAGAGATCTCCCCTATTCATTTAAATTTCAAAATGAGTGGAACTGTTATAAAATGAAACAAAATCTTTATTTCAGGCCTCAAAGTAGTTTTTACAGGTTCTTGATATTTTTAAGAGAAAATCTGGAAAACTGGTTGAGATTAGAAATAATTATATTTTTTACAGAATAATGATGATTACAGGAGAAATGAGAACTAAAAAATTCCTTCTTTTATACCATTTCCCTTTCAGAGCCAGGCTAGAATTTTCCATTCTAAAATACTACAAATTAAAGCACCAGGCAGAAGAAAACCATTTTGGTGCCTTTACTATTCATTCTTTTGTTTCCTACTTCTAATCCTGCTCTTTTTTTCCCATCCTTCAGCTTGGTTCCAAACACGGCTAATTCCGCCTTCTCATCATTTCCCATCTCCCACTTTCCCAGTTTCAGTGTTATTATTTTTAAATTTCTTTCAGCCCAGAAACAACCTAGGTTTTCATAAGCATTTCAGAATACAGAGAACCAGGTTTCATAAAAAAATTTTTAATTTTCTTTGACAGTCTGTGACAGAAGGAAAGTATTCCTGGAAAATAGTATTTTGAGTGGTGTCTGCCAATAAAACACCATGGAAAAAGTCTTAAAGGATATCCAGGCCAATGATTTCACACAGCATAGGGACAAGTTAAATATGCCAGACATGGTTTCACTGCATGAAGGTATCCAGTCAGCTTTGATATACACCAGAAATATAATTGAAAACCCTAGAAGTTTACAAAGATCTCAACAACCACAGGCAAGAAGGGTTTCTTAAATGACAGGGAGGACATTGTAATCAGGGGCAGAAGACATCACGTAACATCGCTGCTATCAACATAGCAGCCACCTGGTTACTCTGTAAGCAGCAGACACACAGTAGAGAAGGTTCATCACTGATAAAAAGCGAGATATTTTCCTTCGTGAAGGAGTCAGGGACATGAAGTGTCGTTATTTGTCTAATTGCTGCATCTAACAGTCTTTGAAGATAGTTAGGGTGGAAAAATAGAAAAAAATCAAAATTATGATACAGCAACCACTGTAATAAGAGAAACTTTATAACATGTTTTTATTTTTATCTCAAATAAATTTATTCTTTGGAAACAATAGCACTGACACAACACAGGACTAGAAATAACCTCTTGCATCATCAGATATTGCATCTTATTTTTTGTCATTAACTTTTTTAATTCCATCTGGAAACACATTTAATTTTTTGCCACCACTGGCGTTTCAAAGGATGATCCTGACTGCTTTATAACATAGGAATTTCTTCTAACTTCTAGTCTAAATTTACTCACAGCGAGCACATACATCCTGTTTCTCTCGAATCTTTTAGTAGCACCTTATATGTTATGCTCAGGGATAACCATTACTTTCTCTATGGTCATGTGACATACATAATTATTAAACTTCAGTTTTCATCATATTAAATCTCAGAGATGTTCTTTGACTAATCAAAATGGACAGATCTTTTTCTTCCTCTGTCATTTTCATCTACTCTGCCCAAGTTTATTGTGGATTTTCCTATTAACTCCTGAGCAAGTGACCTTGAACTTGCTTTTATTATTATATTACTTCTAATTTCTCTTTCTTAAAGCTTGAAAGTAGCCAACTTCTCCTGTATAACATTTTGATAATCCCCTGTGTTGAAACACCTTTATATCAGCACCAGATTTCACTGTCTCATTACCACTTCTTCTATCAAGGGCATCTAGTAACATTGTGTTCATGATCCAGACATTTTCTGAGTTTAACAGACTCATGTTACTGAGGAGGCATTTAGGCCTCATCACTCTTTGTCTAAATCCTATCCAAATTTAAAAAACACCCTGATTCAACACGTTTTGCCTTTTTTCAGCAAACATGATTGCTTCATAGTAATAGAAGGCCAATGGCATCTTGGCCTGTATCAAGAACAGGGAAGTGATTCTTCCCCTGGTCACGCCTCAAGTGCTGTGTCCTCACTATGAGAAGGACAGAGGTGCTGCAGAGAGTCCAGAGAAGAGCAATGGGGCTGGTGAAGGGTCTGGGACAATAAGTCATATGAGGAGTGGCTGAGGGAGCTGGAGTTGTTTAGCCTGGAAAAGAGGAAGCTCAGGGGGACCTTATTGCTCTTTACAGCTACCTGAAAGGAGGTTGTAGACAAGTGGGGATTGGTCTCTTCTGCCATTCTCAAGTGAAAGGGGAAGAGGAAATGGCCTTAAATTGCACCAGGGGAGGTTCATATTAGATATTAGAAAATTTTTCTTCACTGAAAGAGTGGCTAGGCGTTGGAATAAGCTGCACAGCGAGGTGGTGGGGTTACCATATCTAAACTGTTCAAAAAGCATCTGTACATAGCACTTGATTATACGGTTTAGGGGTGATTATGGTGATCCTGTATTGATGGCTGGACTAGGTGATCTTGAAGGTGTCTTCCAACCTTGATGATTCTGTGATTCTGTGAAAAAGCTGATAACACTTTTCAGTAACCTGAAACAACTCTCATGTTTGAAATGCAACCCTAGCATTCAGCTACACTACAGTGAGTGTAACTTGCCACAAGTACCACATATTGTTGGAAAAATTCTCCTAGTTCAAACTCTCAATCACGTTTGACTAATTTACAGTCAGAGAGGAAAAGGGCTGCTGATAATTCTAATTTGTAGCTACTTGGATCCTTTATCACTAAGGTATTTAAAAAAATGCTTGATGTAAACATTAATTAATGTAGTTACCAAATACTTTTCTAGGAATGTTACAATAGCGGAAAGACTCCAATATCTCACTATATTTCTGAAGACTTGAGTCTGAATTTCTCTCAGGTACCATGATGAGTGATTCCCCCAGTTGAAACAGCTATAAATATGTTTCAGCCATTTTATCTGGAGATACTAGACCAAGTCTATAAAACTACTAGATACATTTGTAATTATCTCATTTTATCCCACACATTGGCTAGAGAACATAGCGTTCCTTAACCATACAAGTCCTGTTACTATTCTTGACATACATATTCTGCTGAATCAGGACTTTTGGCTTAGCAGGTCTATGAGGATATTTTTTATTCTTCTATTTTTCTACACAAAAAATAATCAGTACTTGAATCGTCCAGTCAGCACAAGTGGCTTGAACAAATACCCAAACATGTTTAATACTGTGGAAATGCATTATACTGTATATATTACAAAGTTACTCCAAAGTTTTACTTTTTTCTCTCAGCAAATAGTCTATGAAGCAAACTGCACTCAGAGCCCTGGGGCAGATTAATTTTTGGCCCTAAAATTGTTTTGCTATTTTATTTCGTTACCTGAAGTGAGGAAGAATTTCTCATTGATGCTGTTTCCTAATGTACAATTAATTATATACCATGGTAAAGAGATAAAGTTATTGTCTAGAGAACAATAAAATGTCAAATATTTAGCAATAAAACAGTAAAAGTGAGAGATAATCTGTAATAGAAATTTTATTGTGAAGTATTGTGATTATAGAAAAGAATAAAATTTGGATGGTAAATGAGTTCATCTGGTGCAATAAGCACAAATCTCAGTAAGCTTCTGTGCAAATTCTGTAAAAAGGAAAGAAGTACTATACAACAATGGGACAAGGGCTGTTTTGCCACACACTGCAATCTGAGCCATCACTGGACATTGATGCATCTAATATTCCTACATTATGAAAAGAAGGAATTTTCAGTATTCGTCATAGAGATGGCAAGAATGACCAAGTAAGCAGTTTCTGAGAACTAATGAAGTACAATTCCAGATGTAGGTAACATTCAGCATGGTGATTCAGTGAATGTATTTATAATAGTAAATGGATTCATTTACTAAGACCAGCTGGCACAAAATTTTCAGTATTTTTGTGAGTAACTCTTTTTCTCCAGAACGGGGTGACTGCATGAAACTGCTTAATGGGAATGACTCCTAGAATGCTCTGATTTTTGAGTAACAATTTAGAATAAATTTTACAGGATCCATTCAAGCAGTTTATTGTTATGAACAATCACATTTCAGTGCAATTGAACATTTCAAGGCACTGTTTATTTTAAGATATGTAGATTTAGAATTCAAAAATATAGTCTAGGTCAATTAAGGCTAGTGTCCAATACTACAGGAAATGACAGAGAAGCTATAGAAAGAAACAGAGCATTAGGGGGAAAATTTCTGTAGATTTATTCCTAATCAGTGGCGAAGGGTTATTTAAGAGCTGAAAGATAGTTAGGGAGTGATCTTCAAAGCTTGTTGTGATTCTTGAAGAAAATGTTGGGAAAATTGTTCTCAATGAATGAATCTAATTCATATGAGACTCTGCACATGAAGAAAGTCAAAGAGAGAAAAAATTATCATGGTATTTTTTTGGTATTTTCCAAAACAAATTACTTCTAGGGCACTCATGTAAACTAAGCTAACTAAGCTAAATGACAGCTAAGAGATACAGCAAGAGACCTACTTAGATAAATCTGATATTTTCATTGATTCAAAAGCAAGGGGAAAGCATGCAAAGAGTGAATTAAAAACCAAACCAACCAATCTCCTTGGAACCAACTGGAATTTGATTTGACAGACATCGAATGGAATCCAGGTAGGAAGAGACATCCAAAGTATCAAGAATCAAGTCCACAGTAATAAGAGCAAAAAAAATTAAATCAAGGAGTAATTGGTCACTGTTCCACAAGGGGGAGCACTTGATAAAAAACAAGTGGCCTAA
The DNA here is from genome assembly GCA_013398115.1 of Falcunculus frontatus. Classification (NCBI taxonomy): domain Eukaryota; kingdom Metazoa; phylum Chordata; class Aves; order Passeriformes; genus Falcunculus; species Falcunculus frontatus. Next base: position 975,022 of record VZRV01010155.1, on the reverse strand, counting down.
GTATAATTTAGGACACATTTTCCCAATTGAGAAGAATCCCAATCAGTACAAATAACAAATGCTGAGTTCTTCAAACAGAAAATTAAAATTTAAAGACAATATTTAGTTTTTTCAGATTGTCTGGGTCTCATGATTTTCACATTAGATCAATATAAAACTGAAATGACATCAGTTATTCTTGAGAATTTGTGGAGAATGGCAAATGGATCAAAAACCCATAAAGAGGAAAAATGCTGTGCTGATCTTCAGCACACCAAAGGAGAACATTTCAAGAATTATAGATCTTAGTTTCAAAAGAACTCCAAAATCAATAACCAAATAACCAAATTATTATTACAATAATAATTGTAAATATGGGGAAGATAACAAGCAACTAATGTGTATATGTCAGAGCAAACCATGTTCAGCAAAGTACATTTCTAACTACAACTGATTAATATCTCTTGTGGGTAGGAAAGAAGTTATATGTATATATAAGCATCCTGACTACAGGATGGATTTTCACACTGATTAATATGACATTATTGTAAGCAAGATAGGGAAAAAAGGTTCTGGTACAAGTATAAGATCATCCAGAGGCACCATGCACTAACATAGGCGGAGGAAAATATTACATATAATACATTGATGAGTTATGTGTTGTTTAGGTTAAGAAAAAAGAGGAAGAACAATTCTATACAAGTACAAAAGAAGCTATTGCAGATGAAGAAGCTGTCTTTTTCCTTTTACCATTGAGGATATGAGAACTAGAAAACTGCAGCTCAAAAGACTCCTGGAAACTCTTGGAGAAATGTAAGAATGTTTTGGAATGACGAGAAAGGCGGAGGAAGTATGGCCACCACTGCCCCCGGTGGGCTTTAGAAAAAGAGACGGTAAAGGTCTGTAGGGAATGGAATAGGAGCAGTTCATACTGACTTGAGGGAGGAGCTAGATGGGATCAAATTTAGCACCAAACACTTCAATTTTCCTATGGTCGCTCCCTCACGACTGCCTGCTGAGGAGTCTGCTGTTCACACAGTACAATCCTTAATGTTCTTTGGTGGGTTTGGTAGGTTCAGTTATGAACATCTCTCTAGAACAAACGGAGCAGCCTCAAAGACATGAGGGAAGAATTTGTAAGCTGACAGAGACATGCTGCCTCCTATATGCTGAACCTTACTACTGTGAATCAGAAAATATCCCACTGTAAACATCATAAATTATCAAAAATAAAGCAGAACTTATTTGTGAAGCAGGGCACCTAATTTCAGGCTTTGGAACTCCTTTATTGATTTGACCCCATTTGTAAAATGAAGGTGATTATGTTTTCTTATTTCTTGAGAACTTGTGTGGGACATGATGAACTTATTTAACAAAAGTAGCATGAGAAAAGGATTTGATTTGAAAACACACCTTAAACAAAATCCTAAAGAAGAAAGGCTGCCAAAATAGCAAGAAAATCTATATTTCTGCTTCTTCTTCATCATTATCGGTTTTGTCTGTTCTTGCAAAAACTGACAAACCAATAAAATCTTAACATTTTCAGCCAGCTAAAAAGAATTTTAATGCTGTTAAGCTTTTGGGAAAAAAGTCATTTCTCGATACCCTTTGCATTTATAAAAGACAAGCCAACTTTACATTGACTTTGCAGTCATGCAGCTAAAATGAATAGAAGTGTCCTGGGTGACAGATCAGAAAATAAAAAAAAGAAAAAAAGCAATTCTCTGAATTGCAGGTGGTATTCTATCTTGAGTGATGTAGAGATTACACAATTAGACAAGTTTGGAAATCTAGACGATCCCTCCTGCATTGCCCAGACCTCCTGTGGCAGTCTCTAGGGTCTGGCTTCCTTCTAGTCTGATTCAGTCACCCAGTCTCCCCAGGAATGAGTCTGAGTGTGAATACCTGAAAAGTAGTTTATGCTATCCACAAAATATGTGCATCTATACATATACAAAAGTCTGGCCACAGACCACAGCAGACACAGAGAGCACTCACATGAACGCTTAGAGCACCAATGCTCTCATTCTCCTCCCCCCTTTTACTGAGCAGGATGGGGTTCTGACAGTGCAAAAATGCTTTTGTGCATATGTAAAAGTGGGTCCATCCAGCACCTGGGCTTACACATTCATTCTGCCCAGTAGCTATTCTTTGATCCCAGTCTCTCCAGTTGCTGGCTTCTGATATACAAGCTCCCAAGGCCTCAGACCCACTCCAGTGGCTGGTACAGATCCCCTCACTCACACACACACCCCCCCACAAGCAACCTACCTGTGCTCTTGACCTTGGAGACAGAAGTACTACCCCATCCAGAGCTGTCCCTTTGAGGCCCACACAGCCCATCCTCCTGGCTCTCAGGACACTTCACCTACTAACTGGCTAGTCCGGCTTGATCTTTGCTATTGTTCACACATTCACTCAAATGTCTGCACTGAGCCCCTTACACACACAGACTGAAGAACTCCTTATTGAAAAGTAGTTGGTGAAATGACAATAAGGAGATATGACAAACTGAGGTGATCAGGCACAGGGCAGGGCATGGACAAACAAATGTATTGACCAATGGAGTATTTACATGACAATCCCTCTATTTCCCACACTCGTTCTGACAAACAGCTAAATACCACCCTTTTTCTTCCTCTGGTTCCTCCCCTAAAGGAGGCTAAAATAAGCCCTGTGCAATACCAAACATGCTCTTTCCATGCATCAAATAATATACTACACATTCCTAGAGAGTGACCCCATCTTAGTCTGAAGGTGGTCCAGAGACCTGCTCACCATCATTATGAAGGGTCTCATGCCAGGACAGCAGATCCAGTGACTGCTGGGACAGTCCCAGGAGGGGCCTGGGCAAGCTGGACATTCCTCCAGAACCCTTTATTTGGGTTCTTGACTTTCATTGTGCCCATATGCTCCTCTGGTCTGGTTGAGATGGAGAGTCTTTTGTTGCGGATGGCCTGGGAGTAGCTGAGGCAGATTATTTAGTCCTTCTGCCATTGTTTCTCTGTTCTTTCTTCATGTGTGCTTCTTATAACTTAACTAGTACAACATGATATTAAGTTATTAATTTAACTGAAATTATGTAAGGATCATAATAAAACTACTAGAGAAGCAAAGACTTGTGAGTACATTTTAAAGTAGTCCTCTCTGCTTTTTGAAAGGTAACAGGGTTAATATTTTCCTAAAATACTTTGATAGATTTCATCTAAGTGAATGGCTAAACTCATAAATGCAGCAGTATGTATGGATCTAAAGCGCTGTGTATCCATACAATAAAATTGACTTGTTTGTTTGTTTGCAGATAAGAAGGCTTTGGGAAAAAATGATAGAATTAAATAAGTATTTCCAAACTATCTTCACTCTCCTAATCTCCAATCCACTTCAAAGAGTTTTCAGAAGTTTCGAAAGTAAACTGAAACTCATTAAAAACACACAATGGTCTCCCTCTCCTCTTTGCTAGCAGCAATATTCCTAAAGAAACATGAATTATTGTTAATCTAGTATCTTTGATTTATGCTGGGTTCCACAGCAGAAAATTCACCTTGGTTCATCTGAGGAAAGCATACCTTGTTTTGCATCTGCCCCTTATCATCTACACTTCTAAATCAAGATTGTCCCTGTGATACCTAAGAGAATCACAAATGTATTAAACTAACAGAAGGAGATGTCTTTATCTTTCCTTTCTTGCCTTCTGCATTCTCTTTTATAGATTATTTAAAAAAAAAAAAAAAAAGGAAAGGTTCTGCTTTGGTTTATTTTTTTGGTACATTAACTCAAGAGATTTTGCTGTTGTTGCTTGGAGACAGTTGGAACGAAGACGGGATCTCACATTGTACAAGCTGGTTTAGATATGTTATCTCTCATTCTCCCTACCTTTCCATGTCATCTCATCCAAATGCCAAGGCAAAATTCTCAGGCATGCAAGAAACTTGTCGCATTTGCCATGCTTCCTTTTCCATGCCTTATAAGGTACACCCCTCATTTTTCTTATTTCCTTTCACTGAAGAGAGAGGAAATATCAGTACCAAATTCACTGTCAAAGAACTAATTGCCACTGTTGTCATTACAGAGTATGGATAAGTGGAAATGTTTATAGACACATTCAGAGACAATACAAATTCTGTGTACAATGACAATAAATAAAAAACACATTATTCAGAATTCTAATGTTTTCCTCAGTACCTGTAATTTGTTCTTCTTGAAATTCATTCACTATACAATTATTCAAATCTTTCATATGAATGACAAATACACCACTTAAAGAAGATAATGGCTAATGTCTAACATTTATTTCACGGAGAAACTCCCTTTAATGCATGTAAATGTCTCTGTTCTATGCTTACTGGAAAAAATTACATGGTTTAGCAAAGCTAGTTTTGATCTCAATGTAAAAAGAATTCCAGCAGATCCATTCCCTTAATTGGATTTTCTATGCATTGTAACCAAGCAGAACCTTTCACTCAGCTGCAAAAATAAGCCAAGTTTTAAAAATAGTACAGCTGCAGATGTTTACAATATACACTGAATGTCACTAACAGACCCATGCATCTTTTTTCTTCCTCACATAAAGGCTAAACAATGAATTCATGTCTGCTACTTGTACAACATAAGGGTTGGGTGCTGCAAGGCACTAAATGTCCAGAGTTGTACTTGGGTGATTCTAAATATGTTCATACTCCTGGATGATTGTGTTTTACCATTTAAACTGAAGTAGGTGTTTAAGTGCTTTGCTGGATGAATGTAAAGTGTTTGACTCTTTGTGAGATCAAGCGCTAGAAAAGTAGTAGCTTCTTCCAATTCCCTTTTCAACTAAGGAAAGGTGCAACATCATACAAACTTCAACACAATATAGAATGCAATGACATACCTAAGAAAGATGTCTTACGTGAAGAATTTTGCGCATAGGTAAAAATGTATATCTACATCCTCTGCTGACATACGTGTCTCTTAAAGCAGTTATTCTAGCACCATATATTATAGTAGCTAGCATTTGAAAGTGCTGGGATACTTTAAAAAATACACAATTATATGGACACATCTGTCACCACTGTGACCAAAGTGTTTACTTTAACAAATAATATGTTATTAAGTTTCAAAGTGAATTCTTGGAATTTGATATCTGATATTAATATTTCTTTCTTGCAAGCCGGGTTAGGCAAAATAGAAAAAGTTGATGGTGCCTTTGAAGTACCTAATTAGACACAAGAACTCTGATAACTCGGTCTAGCGTTAGGCAACCCAGAGGACATATTTGTTACTTATTGTTACATATTCAACTGACAATTGTTTCTTTCACTGTTTACTGATTGTATTTCAGCTGGACTAAAATAATGCATCTCCATTTCCAAAATCTGTGATCCTTCCCTTATAAGCCCCTTAAAATTTTTCCATACAAATATTGTGAGTCTATTTGCAACATACGTTTTCTCAAATTGATCTTAGTCTACAAGGTGGCTCTCGATGCTACTTTTCCTTGAGATTTTTCCAGTCTTAGATTTTTGCAAAAGCAAGAGTAAGGTAAATTCCTATTTGTAGCATAGATATTTGTTTTAACGAGTATTTACTTGGGTAAATTAGTGCCAACATAACTGAGTATTGCAGATGCCAGATATAATTAAGTGTAACAATAAGTTATGTCACCTGTTTACAAATAAAAGCCATTAGTTTAATGTTTAGTTTCTTGAAGCATCTGCTCTACATCAAATGATTATATTGCTACTTCTATAGTGTGGACATCTCAAGATTCACTTAAATGAATCTACTACGTGATTAATATTTTATAATAGTCAGTTTTACAGGGAAGACAAAGTTATTCCATTTAATAAAGAGGGGAATTGGGTCCTTTCAATAAAGGAGAAACTTCAGTCTGGATTCCACCATAGGTTATATGTAATCCTCTGCTAATTCCACCATATTTAATGTTCAAAGATATGACAGCAGTATGCATAAGTGCTACGTGAAAGAATCTTCACAAGCTTCAGTAAGAGACAAGAAAGGTTACAGTATTAGCAAATACTTCTGGAACTTTGATAAATCCCTAACTTCATCAGATTTAAAAGGTGAGCTGAGACAAGTTATTTAGAGACTAAGCCAAAACAGGGATCTTGGTTCCCAAAACAATCATTTCACATTACATCAGGAGATCATCCCCAAAATTTTTATCCTATAAAAAACAAAAATAAACAAGCAAACAACTTTTTGCCTTTGCCTTGAATTCAAATTTATGCTATATTTGTAACACGGATAACACACATGAATTAAGACTTGATGATGGATGCAAGGTGCGATGAGAAAAATTATTTATTTCCATTTAAAGATGAAAAAGTTTCAATTTTTCTCTCATCAAAGTGAACACAAATGATTTTTGCATGACCTGAAGAAAAGCATCTTGATCAACCAAAAATGAAATATCTTTGTAATTAGAAGGAACTTTTTAATCTTCTTTTAAAAGCGAAAAATAAACTTTGCAACAAAATATCTCATAAATAAAAGCAGAAAGAGGTTTCAATAATGTAGAAGACACCTTTTAAAATATTTGAATGCACAAAATAAGATTTGAAGAGAGCAGGAGTTGAAAACTCATTGTGAAACTGTAGATAGCTCTACTTGTCACAATAATTTGTGTCTTACCGAAAACACCACAGCATGGTGCCCATCAAAATCCATTCAATGGAAAAAGGCAGGTTGAGCTGGTCAGCAGATAAGAAGCAGGTGTATGGCTTAGTCCTTAACTGTGGTTGAACCATAAAACTCAGACAAATAAGTTTGCAGCCACAAAGATAATCCTCCTTTTTTCTGAAAATCAGTGAAATTAATATATATCAGCCAAAACTGCTTATATAGAGTCATGAAATCATTCAGGTTGGAAAAGGCCTGTATGATCATTGAGTCCAACCTTTAAGTCACTGCTAAACCATGTCCCTCAGTGCCATGTCTACACGTCTTTTGAATACCTCCTTGGATGGGGACTCCACCGCTTCCCTGGGCAGCCTGCTCCAATGTTTGACAACCCTTTCAGTGAAGAAACTTTCCCTAACATCCAATCTAAACCTTTTCTGGTGAAACTTGAGTCCATGTCCTCTTGTCCTATCAGTTGTTACTTGGGGGAAGATACTGGCCCTCACATGGCTACAACCTCTTTTCTGTTGTAGAGAGTGATTAGGTTTTCCCTGAGCCTCTTTTTCTCCAGGATAAGTATCCCCAACTCCCTCAGCTGGTCCTTGTAAGACTTGTGATCTAGACCCTTCACCAGTTTTGTTGTCCTATTTGTTTACTTTCTCCAGTGCCTCAATGTCCTTCTTTCAGTGAGGGGTCCAAAACTAAACACAGGATTTGAGGTGCAGCCTCACTAGTGCCAAGTACAGGGGGATGATCACTGTCCTGGTCCTGCTGGCCACACTACTACTGGTACAGGCCAGGATGCCACTGGCCTTCTTGGCTACCTGGGCATAGCTGGCTCATGTTCAGACTGCTGTGGACCAGCACCCCAGGGCCCTTTTCCACCAGGCCACTTCCCAGCCACTCTTTCCCCAGTCTGTAGCATTGCATGGGATTGCTGTGATCCAAGTGCAGGACACAGCACTTCTCCTTGTCTCCATGACCTTTCCCAGAACAGGAGGAACAAAACAAAACAAAACAAAATAAAAAAAACCAAAATCAAAAACATAAACAAACAAACTAGACACCTAACTGGAATGCCAGCATTCACTTGGTAACATAGAGTAGTACTTATTTGTATTTTCTTCTCTTTCCACTCTGGTGATTATTTGTGTTTTCTTCTCTTTCTACTCTGGTGATAAGGATGATTCTTCATGGCTCAGGAGTCTAACAGGAATGCTAGGGCCATATGGTTGCTATATAATTTAAGACACCTACCTGGGGAATGAAAACCGGATGTTTGGAACCTCTGCTATTAGTGGTAGATTTAAATCAAGCCTCTCTTACCAATTTAAATATATTTGCATGTCACACTAACAATGGCCACCTTCTCTTCCATGATCTTGGTGATAAATGACAACTGACATCTGTCTATACCAATATTTTTGACTGATTCAGGGAAACCAAGAAGGAGTTTCTGGCTAACAAACCTTATTTCATGTGGTCACTTGTGTCAGCATTGGATGCCAGTTTTGTACACACTTGAATACGCCCCAAATCTACTGACTTCAAGTAATTAATTTTCTCCTGGATGGCCAGAATATATCCCAAAGATTTCAAGTTATTTCTTTGTGATTTAACAACTAATGTTTTTTTCAAATTAATTTATTAAGGAAATTATCATGAAGCAAAATAAAATTTGCTAACCTTTTCCTAACTGTCAGAAAAACATAATACCCGCCATCACTGTCATATTTGAATGAAAGTTACTTTTAATGTGCAAGATTTTCTGATGATTACTATGATCATCATAAAAATCAACAAAGCTGAAAACTTAGGTCTCATTGATATTTGGGTCAGACCTTCTGATATGAGGAATAATCATAAATAATCAGTAAGAGAACAAAATTAAAGCTGTATCTTACAAATACAGTGTGAAAACTACCATGCATAATGGGAAATCGCAGGTAGGGAAAAAAAACACAAATAGGAAATCCTGAACAGCATGCTCAATCAGAGCATTTCAATTTTTTCCTTGCTGGTGACCTTCCACTAGGTGATAAGCATAATTGGAAAATGTAATGCATTATGCATTCTAGTGTATAGTCCAAAAGCTCAAATTTCCCCTTTGTCCATCAATCATTAGTTCATATGGGGAAAGGAGCAATGTCTCATAGCTAATGTGCTGTTATGTGACTCTATATGTATTTAAAATCTGGAAGTTTTACCTTAAAATAAACATCCATCGTCTAAATAATAACTTCTGGTATTTGTAAATCTATTCCTTCCCCTCCACACTCTAAATATGTGCAATACTCAGTGGAGATTTCAATTGCGTTTCTGTCCTGATAAAGACAAAACCTTTTCCATTACCTCAAACTCTTCCCTTAAGACTCAGAAGCTGTCAGATTCATGTTTCTGTCTAGTCTTCATCATTATCTAGAGACAACTTTATCCATGCCAAGAAGGCAATTTTTCCCATAACTAGTGTTATCCCTACTGCTACATTATGTAAGATATGATAATATTGTAGTACACATTTCTCATTCAATTATTTCTTCTTTTTCTCTTAGATTTCTACGCCTTTTATTGAGTAGAGATTTAGTAGACCCAGTTAAATTAACCTTACTTTAGTCATCTAGCTTTATGACTTAGCTTTATTAACCTTTACTTGCTAGAAAATTATACCTTTTATCATAATTTTGGACATTCTATGCTGCTCTTTAAACAGATATTCCCATTTAGATAACGGGATAAAAAGGAAAGAAAAAGTCAGCCTAGAAGAAAGTATTAGAAAAGAAAGCTATGTCACAAAAGGTAAATTCTATCCTGTTTGCTTTAATGTTCTCAAATTAGTAGTTGGTTATAAAAGCTTTTGCTAATTTGTAGCGAAACTGAGAGACAAATGTACAGTAGCCGACAGCAAAACCCAGAAGGAGCTGTTCCCGTCTTAGAGGCTGTCATCAGCTTCAGACAGAGAGATCCTTTACAGAGAATTATCTAGGTGTGCTGCTATTCTGTTTTCTTTTTTTATTTGGTTTTTTTTTAACCCTGATTGACCTCTAAGTTCAAAAATTGCTCAAGCCCCATTATTGTCATCAACAATAAGTATTTTGAAGTACCAGCCTTGGCATCAGAAGGGAGAAAAATTTGTATCTTGCTGCTAGTTTTTATTAGACCATATTCTGAGTGTGTCTGAAAGATCTGTTCCAGTCGTTATTATCCTCTAATATGAAAATCACTTGCACTCTGTTTAGGCATAATCACACAGGTTTTTTCATCAGGCTTAATGATTTAAATAGACATTCATTAAACAGCTTATGATAAACAGCTACTGATCTTGAAATGTGACTATGTCTTTCTGTTTATTGATAATCTTGGAAGTGATTTAGTTACCCACTTAGGTAACTATGATTCACTAAGACTATTCCATAAAAGGATTTAAATATTTTGTGCACATGTATATACACATTACAGGTTAAAAGTAGGTGTTGGAGAGAGATGCTAAAGATCTAGCCATACAAAGCAGAAGATGTAGATTGCAGTCAAATATCAGGACTCTGTGGCGATGTACAGCTGTGTTCAAAATAACTTCATGTGGCTTCAGAGACAGACCAATAAAACTTTTACCTGGGCTACAGTTCTACAGAAGCCACAAATGAGAAAAAAAACCAAACAACAAACAAACTCATTGATGTTAGTAGTATATTTTAACAGCCTGCTTAATACAAAGTATTTTAGTCCCAAAAGATGCTGTCTAGGATACCCAGGATGTAAGAACTTGGGTATGTTGTGGAGGTGTCTGAAAATGTTTATTTTTGGCCTGATTATATAAGAAGAATCTGTTGTCAAGATGAGCAATGTATTTTAACACTATCTATAGAAGTTAAGGTCTGCACTTCAGCAAAGAATTAACCATGAATGTCTCTTATGTAAGTAATCACATCAATTTCAGGGGAACTGTATTTGTGCACAGTATGACTATAACACAAGTTTTCAGGATCATGAATCTTAACATGATGGACATTTTGAAAAATACATGCTAATGGAAGGAGTATGATGACATTACTATATTTTAATAGTTTCTTTTTGTTCATTCAGCCTGATATTAACCCAGGGTCTAAGGTTCCTTGAATTCTTTCTCAAAATACAAGCTTTCATAAGGGCCATGAAAGGGCCAAATGCACCTTGTGTGAGGGCCTGACCCTGCTAGGTACCAAATATATTCTGCTGCTCAAAAAGATTATCAACACCTGGCTGCCAAGTGAACTTTCTTAAAAAAAAAATCTAAAATGAGTCTTGCAATTTATGGCATCACATTTATGTTGGTAACAGTGCTGGGGAGAAGTAAGGTATCACAGTTCCAAGCTTTAATTGAAAATATAAGTTCTGGCATTGTTTTACTGGGACTTAATCGACATAACAGTAAAAAACATAAGTAAATAGGTCAGATAAAATTGAAGTTTTAAATGTTCCAATATCCTTCATTCATGTACAGAATAGAGAAAAGAATCACTCTTTAAGAAGTTGCCAGTACCTTAGTTCTACAATAAAATGCAATTTTAATGTAAGACACTGATTCTGCTCGAAAATACTCAAATTCAGCATTATGTTCAAAGTTAAAGTCTGTTATTGATTTAAACTTGTTTATTGAAATATATAAACATATGTACACATGAATATACACATGCATGTATGTCTTCTTTAATTGTATAACAATTAAATAAACTGGAGGTAGAGAAGTTGGCTGCTTGAAAGAAGTGCACTTGATAAGATATTGTGTCCCTACTACTGCTTTCTGCAGAATCACATCAACACGTTATTTTCAGTTTTAAAAAGAAACAGCACCACCTTGTATCCCAAAATATAGCTACAGCTATTCAGTATCTTAGTGTCTGTGTAATAAATATATATATGCATAGAAACATAATTATTCACAAAAAAAGTGTATATATTTTTGTATTAGAAATGTCAAAATAGAACATTTATCCTTGAAACCTTGGTTAAAGACAAACTTAGTTTTAGAAGAATATTGTTACAGGGAATTCTATGAGTATTTAAGCTAAAGTATGTTTCTTTTCATTACTGAAGGCCCTTGAATTTTGCTGTTTGCAAAACAAAAGATTAGGTTCAATTCGCATTATCCACAGGAACATAGTGCTTGGTTTTGTTAGCTAAACGGTGATAGATGTCGGTGAAAATGTTTCCAAAAAAATCTGTATAAATTATTCATCAATGATATTCATTACCTGATACTTGCTCTGCTGCACTAAGAATGTTTATCATTGAAAGCAGAGATAATGCAATATGATGAAGGTAACTAGCTGTCCACTACTGAGTGAAAAGAATTTGATTTGAGGCCCACAGCTGAAAAATTATTTTTGCAAATTGCATAGCGAAAATGGAATAATATATTACAAGTAAATTATGATCTATTTGTAAACCACACTTAATAAAAAAAGAATTATATTTGTAATTTGAATTGTTTGCAATTAATCTTTGAAAGTATTTGCTAGAGAGAAATATTTCCTCTCTTATCCATAGTGTGTCATGGTGGCTAAAAGAAACATGGTTGGAAAACTGCCCTTCAATTAGATGTATTTTTATAAAGCATTATTTTATTCAAAAAACCTAAAAGATCCCTTAGAGGAACTCATTAAAATTGCAGTCAAGTACTGTGTCATGTCTTGTTTTGTTTCCTCTCCGTTGCTTACAAGGTCCTGCAGAAGGCAAGAGACATTTTCTTCCACTACAGATTTTGACTTTTCTACTTCTAAATGCTGATTTTTCCCATGTCACTCATCTTCCAAGCTCTAAGAGTAAAATTTGACTGTTATTGGAGCTGACTGAACTACTGAAAAAAAAATTTAATCATTTCTAATATTCTGGTGTATTTGACATTAACTGTTCAACATTTTAAAACCTCATATATGTATCAAAACCTCGTTAATCTCATGCCTGTAAATAGTCTTGGAAAAAATCTAAGGTACAGGATTGTCTGAAGGGTTCTTTTCAGGGGACCTGTAGAATATGTAAGTTTGAACTTGAAGGAATGTCAAAACAGCTGGAATTATGAAATCAACATAACCGCAAGCGCTGACCCTATTTTTCATAAGGCAAGGAGCGGTCAGAATGAATTGAGTAGGCATATTCCTGAGTTAACAACCTGTATGATATTCTGGGGAAAAGAAATTGTATTTTGATTTCATGATGTGCAGAAATGAAAACTGATATGGCATATATGCAACCAGTTCAGCTGAACACAGAAGGGCTCCAGGAGAACTTGTCATTCTTTATAAATCATTCCGTTTAAGAGATTAGTGGAAAAGCAGTACATAGCATGAAAAGAAAGATTAAAATAAAGAAGGAGGTCAAACACAGTGAGAGGGGGGATACAGCAGAAGAAATGAAGATATATATAATCAACATTTTAGTTAAAAATCCCAAGAACAACAGTTGTGGCATCATCTGAAACAGAAAATTATTTCAGATCCTTCCAACATTCATCAGAACTACAGCTACATAGGCCATTCCTGATGCTTTCTGTATTTTCCACTAGAAATAGCCTTATTATATATTTCACATGATTTTAGCATTTGGGGAGAGATTTTTGTTGTTGCTGGTTTTTAAACTTGCAAGCATTTTAAGAATGCTTAAACTGGCTTTCAGGCCACTGTTGCCTGGATGTGAAAGTGCTTCAATTCACGCTGTCCTTCATTGCTCAGCCTCAGGACCCAGTCACGAGCTCTCTCGTGTAGAACCACTTATAGGCTGCTCCACTTCTGTGCACAATGGGAGTAGAACTGCTATTCCAAGCAACTTCATAACTCTCTTCAATATCCATGAACCTATAGCTGTTGTCAGAACAATCCTAATACATGTCAAATAAGAGAAAAAACATTCACCAAACCGAGTGACAATGACAAACATAACAAAGAAACAGAAACCCAACACAAATGTTTTTCTCTCCCCTTTTGTAGGAAGCAGTCAGGGAGCTCATACATTCATCTGTGACAAGAGGATTATGTTCCCAATCCCGGGACTTTTCATACAGCAGATCCAACAGGGTGGGACAAAAAATTTTATAAAATATGGATATCTTAATGCACATCCAGGAGCAACTGTTGAAGATACTGAAAAGAAATTGACTGTGTCCATTTTACAACATTTTTATAAAGAATGCAATTCTTTTAGACGCATTTAACCACATTTAGATTTAAATATACTGTGATATTTTTACAATTCATGCTTTGCAGGAGCAGAGCTCTCAGTTTCACAATGGTCCCCACCCTGCCTCTTTCAGTAAAAAATATAAGGTGTAGGGAATATATTAAATCCTTGCTGTGAATACTTTCAGAATTTTTAATAATTGCTTCTTCCACCTTTGTAAAAGCATATTTACCCGTAATAATGTTTCCAGCATCCGTTAGTATTTAGTCATGATTCTGAGACCATAATTAAGCATTGTTACTTCATATTTTTGGGAAAACTGAACAATTTCTAAAACATTGCAGGATATCATATCATTTCTGTGGGATTTTTCCATTACCTGGCACATATTCCAGATTTTTTTTTATCACTGGAATTTGTTTTTATTACTGCTTTTTCTCAATTACTAATAAATCTTACTCTATATTGATAACATTTGTTAGCTAGCAAAGATATTTTTGGGCTAGTAAGCCACTAAATTTAAATAAATGTAAGAACTACTTTTCTAATAGCCTGAACAAAATACAAAATCTGGGACAGATACATCCATTTATTCACAGTCCTCTAAAAAAAATCGTTCAAGACAATGGATAAACTACCTGTTGGAAGTGAAAACTGGAATAAGAATATTCTGAGGCTGAACCAATGATGCTATACCATATTGTGTTTCAAAACAGTCATGTGTTAACTAGTGTTTACTTTTGTTTACACTGATTAGTAGTCTACAGACTACTGCTTGTTTTGATTCTATGAAATGCATTTGATTAACAGCAGAAAAATATACAGTTTAAATTAATCAATCCCTGAACAATGTGATTTATGCTCTTATTTGTGTATACCTATACAGAGAGTATCTATCTTAGTTGTAGGTGGTGGCATGTTCTACCTCTTCTACTGAGGTGCAAATTATGAATCTTCATAGAACTGTATTTCTTATAGTCCTTACACAAGCATCTATCCTTCTCTTGTGATACTAAATGAGTAAAGGTGGCTGCAGAGGCCCATGGTGACACAGGAGAGCAGTTGGCTAGGAAATACACGAGTCTGGTGAAAACAGTCACCCAAAGAAACTCCATCCAAGTGAAGGGAAAAATTTTGCATCCCTTCTCAATACCTTCTCCTTGAGCAGCAGGACATGAATTTACAGCTCTTAATGCGTACAACTTCAGTTTCCTCTCCATGCACAGTTCATTCCAACATGAGCACTTGACAAAAGGAGTGGCTGATTTTCTGGGTTTTTTTCTCTACAGTACTAGACACAAAAAATAAAAGGCTAATCGGAGGAATAATTAGAAATTGATGCAACAATAATTTCCCTTGGTAGAGATGTTCCACTTTATCTTTTCTTATAAAGTCATTATATTATTAGTGTGATTCCTGTATGAAATCAAATCACACTGTATGAGAGGAAAAAATAAATACAAATTTGAAATTGGAACAAGCAGCTTAACAGATTTCGGAGGTGATTCATGTGTTTTGGTATTTCTCTCACATCAGGCTCTGGCAAGAAGCCCAAGGCCTGAATGGCTTTGTACCTTTTATTTATTAAAATACTCTGGAAACAGATTAACTTCCTTTGTGCATTATTTATTATTGTTTCACCTGCCATCAAGAGGAATAGCATGCAAACTGATGAATATACTGAAGGTGGCCTACTTTCAGTGTAATGAAACCGTAGATGCCTGTCATTCAACTTTTGCAATGCTGCTTCACAAAAACACTTTTTGAACTCCTACAGAAAAATTACAGTGAGGAAATGATTGCGTGAGGAATCAAGGAGCTCATCTTTTTCTTCTGGTTTGATAGCTGGGACAGCTCTTGGAATCAAGTTCTCTGTTACCTGTGAGTGAGGTCTAAAGCATGAAAAGGAAACTGGAAAAGAAGATAATTTTAAGGTATAAACCAATGGAGATATGAAGATATATTAGCTTTTCTATTTGAAAGGTTTTCTGTGCATTTCCCTCTTTTGCCTTGTTCGTTAAGGAAACAGGTCTTCCTTCTGAGGCTAATTAATTTCTTCTACCTGACTCTCCTACTTTATGCACATGAGGTAGATGAGGAAAAATTACAAGGAATAATTGCCTAATGGAAGAAAGTCTCCACTGACCACAAGGATTCTGCCTTCATCCAGAGATTAACAATACCTCTTAGAGTGAAAATTCCAAAATATATAATGTACATCCCTATATCTGGAGTTATTCCAAAAGTCAAGTCACTGTCCAGAATTTGTCCTGGTAGGTTTAGCTTTTGTCTCTTTTTATTTCACAGAAAAATACATCACACTTTGCTTGAGTAAAAGCAAAATGAATAACCCAAGGTAAATCAAACTTTCCTCTATACAATCGTCTTGTGGCTGTTTTATGTGTGGTGTGCATTCTTTTTCTTTTCTTCTCAGAAATCAATCTGCCTGGTTTGCAATCATTTCAGTACTTCTGTCTCCAAACTACCTGCCTAGAAAAACTCTTAGAACTGTCTATATATTTCTGGTATCAAGACGCCCGAATTTAGCACGGAATTCCTGACATGACCTGGTAAGAGCTGTGCAAAGATTAACACTTCATTTCTGCATGACTTCATTCTTTAGTGCAAGCAGACAAAAAATCCCACATGCCATTCTCCCTTGAGATGCACTGAATGAGTTCATCTACAATTTACTGTCCACAGTCACCCCAAGGTCTCTCTATTTGCCCTTTTCAACTTTATCCTTCATATAGAATATTGTAATTCAGATAAATTCCTTCATGTATGAACGGACTGAATTTTTCAGAAATCCATATTTTTCATCCAACTTCACTATGGCTTTAAAAATATTTAGTTCTCCTTATTTTTCAGAAGGGATGTTTCTTGCATGTTTTTTCCCCTCATTCCTCACTGCCTGTCCCTTTCTTAAATATGCTTTCCCAGAAGTGCCACGACCTTGACTGCAGAGCTCAGCCATGGTGGGTCAGTTGGAGCTGTCTGGAATCAGCCATGTCTGGCACAGGACAGTCCTGGCCAGTCCTCAAAGAGGCTGCCCTGCAGCCCCCACCGCTAACACCCGAGCACAAACACCCAATACACTTAGAACCAGAGACCAGCTAAAAATATGAACAGCATAATGACAAGAGTAAAATATTAGTGTCTAGGTGGTGGGATTTTTTAAATCAAAATATTAAATGCACTAGAAATAGGAAGAGGAGTCAAAAAAAGAGGGCAATGGAGAAAAGAAAGTAAGAGAGGTAAAAAGAAGAAAGACAATTTAATGGAGAGCTTGTGATGCTCTGAGCAGAAAGGATTTAGAGAAAAATATTAATCAGTAAAAGAAAAGGAATGATACATCCACCTTCTTTAGGAAAAGAATGGAAAATTTCAGCCCCTGGTCTGACTGTTAGAAAAGGCAGGAGGTGGCAAAGAAAACTTTTCCATTCTTAATAGATCACCTGTGAGCAAGTGTTTGCTGTAATAAGTAGAATAAATAACCTACATTACAGAAATTTATGTTTTCCTTGCTTCTCTCCATCACAGTTGATAGGTGTTCCCTTTAGATTTTCAAGCCTTTTTAGCCTACACATAAAAACAGGCACTTTATTAAATTTTACCTGTTTGTTCTCTTTTAAAGATAAAAGTAAATGTACTTTGCTAGTATCATTCATGTTAGCATGCCCATATGCTCGTGGACACCCGGGTATTCCTTTCAAATAAGACAAATGTATCTCAGGGGGATGTTCTCTGGGCAAATAATGCATAAGCTATATAGAAAACTGTATTAAAACATCCAGGCATGATACTTCCACTTTCCATGAGCATTTTCAACAGCTCTTTTTTGTTTATTTATTTTATTTATTCTTTTTTACAAGTCCTGCATTTCTTTCTGCTCTGCTTGCTACCCTTCATTTGAACAAGACTTTCTCTCTGACAGCTATCCACCCCTTGATTCTTTGTATAGGCAGCCTGAAACATGACTAACAGATGTTCCAGGTTCAGAAGATGTTTTAAGGACTAGTTGATCTTCCCAGATCCTCTGAGGTAAGTGTTTCTCAGATAGAAAATCAGACAGGAATACGAAGGTAGTGAGAACAATATTATAGAGCTGTTTTATGTCAGCAGGCAAGAGTACACATGCAAACTTACAATTTGAAAGATGAAATGTCTTACAGATGGAATTTGACTGGGAAGCCTGGAAGCTTCACTCTTACTTCTGATTCCAGATTTGCAAAAGGTATTTTGGGCTGCTTAATGATAAAAACAGTAGTATCATATTTAGATTTAAGATGTTCTAATGTTTATAGGGAGAATAGTGATTTAATTGAACTATTTTTTCCCCCTCAGTTCTTTATGAAGAAGAAGTTGCCTATGACTTTAATTATCAACAGTATTTCTTTTGCCCTGTGATCTAATATAATACACACAATTCTTCTTTTATACCTGGGAATTTTAAAGTAGTGACAAATTAATTTTATTATCCTTTTCTACCAGTGAAAGAACTCAGGTATACAGCATGGGAGTGATGCATCCAAAGATATGCTGTAGAATAATCATGAGTCATAAATCTGCTTAGGTATAATTATAAAAATAATAATAAAAGTCCATATATTCTTCATTTTTACCAGTTAAAACTAAAGAAATAAACCAAACCAAGCAACAAAAAAACCCCAACAACCAAAAAACCACTACTGTTATTTCATAATGCACTACCAGGTTTATTACATTTCTATTTTTTGAAGAACTGAGATCACATCAAAAAACACATCTTCCTGAGGGAGTAAAAAAACTGCAGTCCAGGAATTAGTAATGCATACCACAGTGCTGGAGGCTATGCATGTAGTTCTTTATGACATGGAGGATTAATGGCATTATTATTTATATTCACTGTAAGAGCAACTGTACATCAATATAATAGTGGATAAGTAGCCATTGGCTTCTTCATCTTAAACATTAAGGATGTTGTTTACCATCTCTCATTTTCACAGTGTGTTGCTCTGTAAAACAAATAGTGTAGGCAAAAAAGACATCTTGAAATATATACATGTATTTTCAAAGCACAGCAGGGAGAAAGAAGGTCACTGAACAATGTAATTGATGGCAGTAGCAAAATGTTTTCTAAGCTGCAACATTGCTAGACTGTGTTGATCACAAATGCCAAATCAGATCAAAGTATAGAAATGTAAGGTAACACCCTCTATTGTTCATATTGATTGCATCAAAGGAAATAGAATGCAAATTAGGAAAGCTTTGATGAATGGATAGGCAGCCAAAAGAAGTACAACAAAGTGTTGGATTTCTCCTTCCTAGCAGAAGCACACACTGCATTACCCAGCTAATCAAAATGTGCAGTGCATATTTCAGCAGATTGAAATCAATTGTAACATGAGATAGCCTTTTATTTTATTCATCTTGACTCTACTGAATGATTACCTTCTGCTATTCAGCAACTTTTAGAATAATGCACAACTCAGTGGACTTACTTAATGCTTGTGTTGAATCTTTACTTTATTTAATGTATTTACCAGAGACTGGTGGTGCAGAAGACTGCAGCCTCACATGCTACCTTGAAGGATATGTGGGTCACAGCTTCACCAGACAAAACTTTGATCTCTATGCCTGATATAAAGTTTGCACGGTGCTGGAATATCATTCTTTGTCCTTACAGTAGAGAACGATGGTTTTACTGTTTTTGCACTTCTGCCAGCCAATTAGTGGTACACCACTGATCGTGTAGTTTCACAAAAGGCCAACGGGCTTCCCACATTGCAAAACAAGAATAAATTCTGTAAAAATTATGGCCAAGTTACTGGCAGCTGAGGAGCACAATGAAATGTAGTCAATTAATGTGATCACTGTAAATCATGGTACAGCTTGCTGTGTAAATAACAGTTTATAATAAACATAAATAACAATACAAGTGACTTGTTTTAGCAGCAGTATAAAGTGCTGTTAATGGTCCGTGTACTGAAGTGTGGAAATTTTACAGGTAAATATACATCAGAAAAGAACTGTTTAACCCCTAAGGCAATGCTTTAAGGGACATACAAATGAATGACTAGGTTCAAAGTGGCAGGTTGACAGAACATAACCAACCAAAGAAGCTCAATGACAGAGAAAAAAATAAGCCAAAAGATATACAGCAATTAATGAACTGTGAGACATTTCTAAACAAAAATCTAAACAAATGTCTACCATGAGCCTCTTGAGTTGTACTCACAGGTCTCATAGCCTCTTAAATTTACTACTTTCTTTATCCCAATGACATCTTATGACCAAATAATTGTAATCTATTTTTTCTTTTCCACAGCATACTTCCCAAATAAGTCAGCTATCAAAATTAAGAGCTTCAAATTAAAATTCTAATTTGCTCTAGTGAATGGAAAGAAATTTCCCTAGAAAAATATGTCCCTAGTTTTTTAAAGAATAGTAGGCACAAGACCCAAACCTCTCTATGAAATCAATGCTGCCCCTGGTGCCCCTTGGCTTTCCTGCCTGGTGGACCAAATTCTGGCAGCCAGGTGCTGCCCTGATGGACCTCAGGAAGACCCTGGTGCCCCACCCGCAGGGAAATCCTGACCCATGAGTCACCCCGGAAATTATACAAGAAAAAATTCTTTGGCAAGGAGGTAGTTAAACATCATGGCAGGTTTCCTCTGCAGAGCCTGTATAAATTCTATGTTCAGAGATATTTCAGAGATCAAATGGACAAATCCCTGAGTGAAGGACAAGCCCATGTTGCAGCCTAGAAGCTGACCTTAATTTGAGTGAAGTGTTGGAAGACACAACTTCTAACCACACTGAGAACTGGCAAAAAATTTCATGTGTGTAAATTAAAGAGAAAACTTAAGATAGCCACAATTTCTAGCATCTGGTTTTAAAAGGAACAGTCAAGTCTGCTTATAATGCCCTAAGATGTATACTGAGGAATCAGGTACAGTTCTATCTTCAGTGGAATTATAGTATAGGAGTATATTAAGCACTGCAGTATAGGACTTGGCTTAGTATTTGAGTATAATTACTTAGACAACTACATCAGGTTTGTAAGTTACAAACTTAGAAGAGGAAATTTTAAAATTATCCTTTTCTATACATAAGTCTTTTTGCAGATCTGAACCTTAATGACTATTTTCATTCTGAAATAAGCTGTAATTATTAACACCAAAACTGAAAAAAGGTCTCCAGAGGGAATATATGCTCTGTTTGAAATTGTAGGTGAGTCTTTCAGTCTTGAATATAAGGTGTATGCATTAAATTCCTAAATACTTAGAAAAAGAGAACGTAAAAAGCCTTAGTTGATAGCAAACATCAAGCCCTTCTATCACAGATTCTACATTCTATAATCTCCAGTTTAAAAACAGTTAAATTTGTTCATCTTAGTACTCTCAGAGTGCTCCACTGGTCAACAACTTCAATCTAATTTTCACCCTGAATTTATTCATATCTAGTTCAGGCAAATCTTTCTTTCGTGCCAAAATTACTCTTCAGTTTAAAGGGCGTTTCTTCATTCTTCAGATATTTGTAAACAAAGTCATTTTTTCTCATCTTCGCTTGGCTAGTCAAAGTAATCTCTTCCATTGAAAGGTAAGGTCTCCTAAGCATCTTTGCAGACCTTCTCCTGCTCTTTTCCAGTCACAGTTTAGCTTTCTGGAATATGTCTGATCAGGATTTTACACAGAAGTGTCTTATGCAGAAGCAGCACTACCACTTCCCATTTCTTCTAGTTTTTTGATTCAATTCAGAATCAAATTTTGCATTTTTAGAAGTGAAGGCCCTGGTCAGCTCCTACTCAGCCCGTGGATCAGGTAGAACACCTGAATACAACCCATATGCGGGTGATGCTCACTGAGGTTAGAACAAAACATTCTACTATGGATCGTCAAGGGCCAGACCTGGCAGTTTATCCTTTTTTAGTTCTACCCCCTTTTTATTACTTCACTTTTAAAATTTATTTGGGATTGGTGTTTTTTTGTTTGCTTTTTCAGTATTTTTTTTTAATTTTATGAAGTCTGCAATCTTCCGCTTTGATAATAGATTCCAATTTTTGTATGAGTATTTAATCAATACAATATTTTGTCTCAAAAGGAAATATTTAATATGAAAGAACTGAAAGATGCTCACCTTGGAGACATCTCCAGCTGTCCTGTGTTTCAAAGCTTTGCTGATGCCAGAAAGACTAGTTCAACCCTCCAAGTGATCTGAATAAATAATCAGTTTTACTAAATTACCTATGAGTTAGTTTTACATGACAACTTAACGGTGAAAATCCATACAAAAGTTGCTTCACTGGAGATTTAGATTGGATATAATGAAAAAATTCTTCACCGAAAGGTTTGTCAAGTGTTGGAACAGGCTGCCCAGGGAAGTAGTCGAGTTACCATCCCTGGAGGCGTTTAAAAGACCTGTAGATATGGCACCTGGGGACAAGGTTTAGAGGTGGACTTGGCAGTACCGGGTTTAAAGATTGGACTACAACCTAAAATATCTTTTTCGACCTAAATGGTTCAATGATCTCTTTCTACCGTTACCATCAATACTCTAACTACATTTTTCTTTTCCTTTTCTTTTGTGCTATTCATTTTCATACCTTTAAGAAAATGCAATTTGTTTTAGAGTTTAGATTTGATCCCCTTTGTTTCTGCTCCAAAGACAGGTTCTTGCTGATTTGGTCTTTCCAAAAATATATTCCAAACTTGTATTCCACTTTTTTTTTTCCCCTCCTTAAACATGCAGCATTGATTGACTGACTTCAATGGACTTGTAATTGAAAATTGTAATTGAAATTCTTACAATATTGCTATGCCAATTAAGAATAAAACATTTTTGTGCTGTTATGTTTTTCTGGAAGACGAATTCTCTTATGACCTCAAGTATGTATTTTTTCTTTTCACACTAAATTCTACCAAATTCAACAAACATTATTACATTTTAATTATGAGAATTAATTGAGAAAAATAGTAGTCTATTTTGAATGAGTACTCCCCATTTATGAATCACGACTGTAGGCCCAAAAAGACCATTTGTTTTTGTTAGTGCTAAATGAAAGGAGAAAAAAAAAATATTCTTTCTCAAGAAAATGTAGAACTGTGCCCTCTGTATTAACAATATGTTTATCATTACATAGTTTGCCTAACATCAGAAAAAATCTAAGCACATCTATCATTATTACATGTAGAGGCTTACAGCTCAGGTCATCTGTCATAGTATGTGGTTATTATACACCAAAGGTCAGATCTATATTGGGAAAATGGAAAATTCATTTTCTGTGCATCATATTTTTTAGCACTTGACTTGTTTCAGTCTGAAGTGTTTAATGTAGACTTTTACAATGTAATTATTCATGTTAGAGAATTTACTTTTAAAAGTTTGCTGAGGGTAATATACGAAGGATAATGAACATCAAACTCTAGAGGGTAGTTGCTAAAATATTTGCTCTCTCCATGCTTACATGAGGTGAGGGTGTTGCCTTGTAATGCTTAAAAGGAAGAGGAGATATGTCAAAAAGGCTAGGAACAGACAGTTGGCTGTAAAAATATGCAGGCAGCATGATAGTGGCTTCCAAGTACTTGCAAACAAAGAAGAGTTCTCTTCTTCTATGTGACAAAGGACAATTAAGTACAGAAATACCAGCAGACAAGTGATCGTGCTGCAAATCAAGATACCTGCGTACTTTGGCAGATTAGTCAGCTGTTTGTGCAGTTGCTTGTTGCCTATGGGACTCCAGAGGATTAATTACACTGTGGCAGCAGGCCTCTTCGTTACTTAGTTTTGTCTGTACAAGTAATTGAGTGAGCAGCAGTGAACAGTGGTGCTGCTGAGACCATAATAGAGACAGACAGCGAGAGACAGGCATGCCCTGTCAACACAACCTACAGACCACAGTGCCATCCCAGAAAGGGGAACTGGGGACCAAATCACACATTTTCGCCGAGTTTAAGGTTCAATTCTGTTGTTCCAAGATAAGTTGCTCTGGTTAATTGAAAGCAACTTATGTAATTAGAATAATAAAGAATTCTAGATGGTGCCAGAATCATTATTGTTTTAATCCAAAACAGAGAACATTAGGCCAGATCATCAGCTGATGTAGATTTGCACAGCGCAGCTACATCAACATCTATAAGAACTTCCACCTAATGAGAATTGAAGGAGATGAGTTTAGGAGTTATGACTCTTTGACTCAAGCCCAGAGTATTTTACGTTTTACTTAACTCTAAAATGAGTCTTAATGAGGAAGTTGGTAAACTTCTCTGCACAGATTCGGGACAAATGATCCTTTTATTAAAAAGTATAAGCTTTTTTTAAAAAAATAGAAACAATAACTCTTATAATTGTTAATTATAGTTGTAAATATTTACTTATATATTATGCAAATTTTTCCATCCACAGGGTCCAATATGGTGCTGTGCTACAGGTTGGGTACATACGACGGACTGAATTTTCTAGTGAATGTAAGCATATTCATACTGTAGACTTACATTCCTTCTGAGGCTGCTTCATGTCCATGCTCTTGGGATCTTCCTGTTCTCCCTGCCAAAAAAAATGTAGCTGACTGTTTCTAAATAGCTACTATACATATAATTCATCTAGATACAATATCTTTTTTCTGTCCCTGAGAAATCATTTAAAAAACTGTTATTAGTATAGCTAAAGTAAACCAGTTTGTTTATAAGCAATAATGAACTTTCTATAGCTATTTCAGTGTGCTTTTGTTTAGTTGCAGTATAACTTTGGGCTGGAAGACCACATACTCTTGATAGTCTCGATTTTGATAGGGAAGTATCACAAAAGACCACAGAAAAAGTTTTGAAAGGTACTGAAAATCTTGCAGATCCTGAAAATAACTGGAAGATAGGGGCTTTCTGGGGGACTAAGCAGGACATGCATGCAGCAGACAGTGGAAAACTGCGGGACGTTTGATGAAATAGCAGTAAATCAAGGAAGGAGACAGAGGTTACAGCATCTATGGCCCCAGATGGAAGAATGACTCCACAAGTACTAGGCCCAGAGTAATTCATTTGAAAGGAGATTTCAAACAAAGAACAGAACCAGAATTTTTCTTGACTCTTTAGAGGCCAATAGTACCTACTGCAGAAGACATCCTACCCTTATTGTCAGGCAATTCTAAAGCCTCTCTGCCCCACAAAACCCACACTTGGGCATGCCAGAAGGCTGCACAGGCTAGCAAGCATTTTTTTAGCCTCCAATTTATTTAGTGCTTTATTTTTTCATTCTGGGTTTCTTAAGATTTTTTTGGTTATTTTGTGGATTTTTTTCATCTTTGCCCCAGTGTTTGGTCTCTTCTGCGGTCATAGGCACTGGAGGAAGTAGACGAAGAATTTTCACGTGATGTCAGCAAAGAAATGAAAAGCATCACACTACAGCAAATTTAATCTATTTTACAGGCTAGGTATAAGGAGGTATTATAACAGGAAAGAGATGATATCTAACGTACTGTGAAAAGTAATGTCAGGAAGAACATTTAAAAAACTATTCAGATCTGTTTTCTCTGCATTGAAAGGGGCTTTTACTCTTTTAAAGGCATATGCTTTTTCAGCTACTCCTTTGAATGCCTTTGCAAGACTGAAATGTAAGTATAAAGAAACCTTGTATATGATGAAAATTATTTTTACTTGAAAACCTTTCTCAAAATTAGCAGAATATAATGAGCTTGTGAGCTACACATTTATAAAGAGACTTGTATGGTATTTTAGTGCTCTAATAGCAATAACCAACTTACCATTTCACTTGGAAATGATAAATTTTTATTTCTACTCCCACTTTTTACAGCTACTAAAATGTAAATTCTGAAAATTGCTTCAGTAACTTCACAAGCTGTACCTACTTGAGTATTGATTCTTCTAGAAATATTTTAGGTGTCTAATTCTCTCAGTTGAAAAAATTACAGTGTCAGCTGCAATTTTCATAAACTGGAGTCAACAAATACTCCTAGTACCCTGCTTTAGTTTTTTAATATGGCGGCTGTTCTCAAAGCTGCAGCAAAGTGAATCATCAAGGCAGCAAAGCTACACAGGGGCTGATGAGAACTACTACAGCAAAGACATCTAAATTAGATAAGTAGGTAGTGAATTTCAGCTAGTTTTGTAGGCCTTGGATTATAGCATATGGCATCAAGCATAGGGGCTCATGGCAGGGAAGCATGATAATTATTAGATGACTAGACAAAGTAACTGGGTTCGGTAAGATAACAGACACAAGGATTTCTGGCAGAAGATCTGAAGGGAGGTGTTTAATGTTGCTATCCCCTCTTCTTTCCTTCAGAAGTGCAAGGCTTTGATCAGTTTCTCATAGGTGAGAGGTTAAATAATTCGCATATTGTGAGATTTCACAGCATTGTATACTCCTTTTTTTCTAAGTCTTCAACTACTTACATATGATATCTTTTATTCTCTTAAATATGTATTACACAAACACACAGATACACACACAAGAACACATATTTCATAATAAGTTCTCTGTGATCATTAATAAAGATGAGCATCTGGTTTTTCCCACAAACCCTTGAGAAGTGGATGATGGGAACAAGTTCCTGTGTCTGGAAGGTTGGACTATTCTTGATCCCGAAGAAACTGTAGTGTACCACTCCATGAAAAAATATCTCAATAATCCATAAAATAAAGTTAACAGAAGTTTGTAGTGGTTTAGTTCGCATTTCTTACCTTCTGTGAGATAAGAGGTTTGAAGAAAGGCAAAGCAGGCTCGAACTTAAAGAATATGAAAGATAGTTTATTACTAACAGAGTTAAGAGTAAAATAAAATAAGAGATTAAGACAAAAACCCCTTTTTCCTCCAACACCCCCCCCTCCTACTTCCTCCAGCTCAAATAATGACAAAACATGGAATTTTGGTCAGCATTCACAATTCTTAAAAGTCTCTCTCTGTTAATTTGAGGAAATAGAGGTCTCTTTTACGTCGCGTGGTTTTTCCCAAACTGCACCAGCTAACAGCCTTTATCTCTCTCGCAGGCTGCACACTGAATTCTCATCCCCCCCCCCTTATTTTTAAATGGATTAAAGAGGGAGAAAACAGTTTGATATTACAGTCCATACCACGGTCTGTAAAAAGCAGATTTAAGCTGCGCGCTAAAAAGCACGTCTCCGCCCTCTCTTCCCCGCCGCCATCTTTTCAGCTTCACTCACTTTCTCCTTCTCTCTGACACCGAGGAAGCCATGATGAGGAAACCAATCCTCTTTTTCTCGGGTCTTGCGATGGAGAAAAGCTCGCTCCTGTTATGCTGCTTGCACTTGATGTTATTTTACAGTTCAGTATAGGCTGAGTTGGTTGTAGGAAAGCTCCGTCAGCTCCCGCCGCCTCCTCACGGTCATGTGGGGGGGTTCCTCAGCAGTAGCTTCAGACGGTCTCGGCTCTGCAGCAGCAGCTGCTGCCCACGGCTCCGAGGGGACTCTCCCAGAGCCGGGGCCCGTGCCAGCCGGGGCCGGGGCCCATGCCCGCCGGGGCCGGGGGAGGGGAGGCCCAGGGCCGCTCCAAAGAGCCCTGGCCAATTCCCCCCACCCCCAAACTCCCCGCCAGGAGGTTTGAGCAGAAGAAAAAGGGACAGTTCCTGTGTCTCCACTGGCTTAAATATGGAAATTTCGAGAAGCGTGACTGGTCAAGAGATCTGTCCATCAGACTCAGGGTCAACCCACGACAAAGTTCAGTCTGGAGTACCTTTTAGCAGAGCTCAGAGTCCTGAAATGATTTGAAACTATTTCTCTCATACCAAGAATAAGTACTTTGCTGTCTCATTTATGGTATCAAAGAGAAGGTATTTGCTTCTTTACATATACAGCATTTTATTTTTCACGGACATTAGTGGCTTAACCCTACCTAATTTTTTCAGTCTAAACTAATTCTTAAACTACATTGGGCTTTTTTTACATTTAAGGAAAACCAAATATTTCTTAATGAACTCAGTGAAGAAATTAAATTACCTGGCTTGTGCTAGAGAAAGCCCAAATGTGCTATCAGTTGTGTTGTGAGATATGAAAGTAGATAATTTCATGTGTGTAATGTAGATAAACCCCAGAGTATATGATTTCTACCTACCTCAGCTGTTTTACCAAATACGTCCATTTAGCATTAAAACGGGTAAATAAAATCTCTTAAGTTAGTACTGTGGGACAGGGTAACAATGAATCACACTCATCCGTGTTTTTCCTTATGACATTTTATATGTCTGGGTATGTTCCTACTCTGGCTAAAGTCCTACAATGTACTGTATTTCATCTTTATTATTGGAAAATAATCTGAAAACACTGAGTGCTGTAACCCCTGGGGGCCAGAGAATATCAATAACCAGAGAAGAACAATCTGCATGCTTGCAATACAAAGAAGGATGTATTGATTGTAGGGAGTTCACCCAAATTAATTGTGCCAGCCAATAAGAAGACACCATCAATTATTTGTTGAGCTTGAAAAACATTGTTGTTATGAAAAACAGACTTCTCCAAACAGTAGAGTAAAATAAAATGTTCCTATGTGGAAGAAAATTGCAGGCAAACATAACTGTGAAGTATGGCAGCTATATAATTGTTTAAATCTATTTTGTTTTAGTAAAACAGGATAAAATAGGAGGCAGAAAGGAAATTAAATAATAAACAAGAAATCTAGTAGTAAGTAAAAAAAAGGGCATATATTAGAAGTTTGTGTATAATACACAGCAAGATGAAAAAAACTGAATCAGAATATCTAAATGATGATTGTTTTGACATCTCTTGACATGAAAAGAAGGTTTGAAGATAACTGAAAGCAGTGACGAGCAAAAGCTGAAAGAAGCAAGAATGACTTCCTATGAGAAAAGAAGACACCTATTTTTACAAAAATCTACCATAAACACAGCCAAAAGTGTCACTAGAGGCACTTTCCACTTTGGAGCAAATGGTGGAAGATAGAGATCAGTAATAAGAAAATGAACCAGGGGTTGCAAGCTGAGTTCCAAGTTTCCATGAAACAAGAACTGCAGGAAAACTGACATGGTAAATGGGCTCTGGAAACTCTATACAATGAAATGGGAATGCAATAAAAAGAGATGTCATACACGGTCATCCTAGTCACTGCCAGCTTTGGTTAGTATTAGTACTAACCAAATTGATTTACCAATCCCACCTTTGTTGGAAGAGGTGTCTCTGTCCACCAATAACCTGCAAATTGTATAAAAACAAATTGAGCTGTAATATGAAAAAAATGTTTCAGCTGTCCAGCTCAAAAGCTGTTGTAAAAGAGATATTTAATCTAAGATAAATTTATTCATGCTCTATTGCTCTTGAAAACTAAACCAAAACCACCTGCAGCTAAGATATATAGGCAGACAAACAAAAAACTAGATATGATTAATTTGTTCCTGGTTAGTAATTTAGGTGAATTTCACATATCAAGCTTTGTATTCAGTGTCCATAGCAGTACAATTCCAGTATATCAATATGTTTAATAATACCAGATCTCAGAATGGGCTTGGATTTGGTGTGCACTCTAACAAGAAAATTAGGGAATTTGATTTTCAAGCAGCTCAGTAGCAGGCCATCAAGAGAAAATTAAGTTTCTCAAAAGTTATTCCTTTTAAAATTCTATCCCTAAGCGTGGGAAATTTCCCATTTCCATAATTGAATTTTCATTTGATGCCATTATGGATAGTTCTGCAAAACAAAATTTAATCTGGTTTAACATTCTATGAGATAAAGTATTCATTCATCTAAAAGAAGACAAAAGCACTCCAGGATCATATGTTAAATTGCAACCAATACCAAACGCAGAAAGGGGTAAAATATAAACATTATACTTTTAAAAATAATTCTTTTAATCATATAAATGTTATGCAATCAGCAGGAAAACTACTTTAACTAAACATCCTTTGTCTTAGAATTTGATCTGAATTATCTTGATGAGAAATTCAATTATATGTTGAATCATCGGTTTCAGAATAATCAGAAGGATTTGCACTTCTTGAAATACATCTGGAAAACAAAACACATAGCAACTTTCCATGAGCAAATGAAATACCTTAGAAGACAGCATGGAATACTAACTGAAACATACAGAAATTAAATAATTTTGCATTTTGCAAAATACATTTGTATTCTAGTCACTGAGACCAGTGCAGATGTAACTGTAAATATGTGAAATAAAAATATAACATTAACAGCAACGGGTAACTACAATAAATTCCAAAATACTCTATTGTTTGCCTTAATAAAATCATTAATAATGACAGCAAACAAATGTGTACTACTCCAGGATGTAAAAAATGGATCACATAATCTTGCACTTTATGATATGTATGCCTTGACAAATCTTTCTATTGTATATTACAACATGGCTAATCCAATATTGTTTGTTCCCACCCAGGTTTATCTTCCTGTATGTTTCTATAGGCATCCTTTTTGCGGGAGATATAGATGAGAAGAATGCAATAGACCTGTGAACAAGTATGGATAAAATCATTCCTTATTAGGAAAAATAAGCTGGAACAGAAGTGAAAGCAGACATCAAATTTACAGACATCAAAACTGATGAAAGCATGAGGACACACAAGAGAATGATTGACTAAGGGGCTAGATTCATAGAATAATAGAATCATTTAAATTGGAAAAGCCCTTTAAGATCATCAAGACAAAGATTTTACCCAGCGCTGCCAAGTCTGCCACTAAGCCACATCCCTAAGCAAGGAATCTACTTGTCCTTTAAACGCCTCCAGGGATGGTGACGCAACCAGTCCCCTGGGAAGCCTATCCAGATCCTTCTGCACAGCCTTCCTACCCTCTAGCAGATGAACATTCCTGCTCAAATTGGTGTCATGTGTGAACTGGCTGAGGGTGCACTCAATACCCCCATCCAGATCATTGATAAAGATATTAAACAGAACTGTACCCAATACAGAGCCCTGGGGGACACCACTTGTAACCGGCTGCCAGCTGTCAACAGAAGAGAGAGTTTGAAAATATTTGACTATGACTAAGTAAATGTGTTCAAGGAGGAAAAAAAAAGAAAAAAGCTAAAATAACCTCACATTCTAAACACCAGTAGGGACAAAATCAGAAAATATTTTTAAATTATTTTTTCTATTTTAATAACTCAAGATATTTCCAGGAAATATTATTGTGAAACTATTGTAAGTAGCCTGTCTATTTACAGTTGCAGTAATATTCCTAGATCGAGTTTTCCCAAACTCTCTTCTGTGATCAGGTTCAAGTCACACAATATCTGTAACATATTATCATTGAAAAATTAGATCCTACCTTAGAAACAAAACCTTTGAAGGTCAGGAAAATCTTGTTCTGTTTGATTTGGTTTTCACCCCAAATGGGGTAACTGCTTTTGAAACTAAACCACGGCAAATCCAAAATTATCAAAGTAGTGATGGAACTGCAGTGATTAGTTCCCAGTCCAGAAGACTGGAAACCTTCATGGTCTACTTTAGGGGAAAAAAGTCTTTCTCTAACCTTCACTCTAACTCACAGTCACACATGACCACACATACAACAACAGTCATGGCTTTTTTTCTGAACAGAGAGCATTATCAAGGTATTGTAACAAGTGTATAATGATCTTTCATTAAACAAGTAAGCATAATTTCTTGTGAAGAATCCTATCCAAGGGAGAAGCTAGTGTGTCAGT
The DNA here is from genome assembly GCA_013398115.1 of Falcunculus frontatus. NCBI lineage: Eukaryota > Metazoa > Chordata > Aves > Passeriformes > Falcunculus > Falcunculus frontatus. The sequence continues at coordinate 943,648 of VZRV01010155.1, read as the reverse complement.
GATTACTATTTCTTCAGAAATTAGCATTTTTTGTCACTTAATATGATGGACAATAGATAACATTTCAACAAAATATAACCAAATACCAAATGAACATACAAGAAAATACAAAAACATGCTCTGATTTTCTATTTAAAAGTGAGTAATAGGGTTATGCTTGACAAGATGAACAACTGCACTGTTAGTTAAAGCACTGGGAACCAACATGCCTTTTTTCCTCCTTTGACAAATGATAAGCTTTCATGTTTCTGAATATTCCAAATACAAACTTAACTTTCCTTCTTCACATAAAAAATGCATAACATTTAATTAAACATGTTTGAGTCTGCTAATTATTTTTACACATTGGTTCACACTAATAATCCATAAGGACTTACTTTAACCTCTTGATGCTTTAAATTTTAGGGACTTAGACACTCCTGTGTGCAGTTCTGGGCCCCCACACTAAGAAAAACTCTGAGGTTCCGGAGCACGTCCAGAGAAGGGCAGTGGAGCTCTTGAAGGGTCTAGAGATCACAGGAGCAGTGGCTGAGGGAGCCAGGGGTGTTTAGCCTGGAGGAGGCTTGGGGGGACTTTATTGCTCTCTACAGCTGCCTGAAAGGAGATGGTAGCAAAGTGGGGGTCAGACTCTTCTCTCAGGTAAATATCACAGAATCACGGGATCACAGAATATTCTGTGTTGGAAGGGACCAACAAAGTTCATCATAGTGAAAGGAAAATAGGAAATGGCCTCAAGCCACTCCAGGGGAGGTTCAAGTTGGACATCAGGAAGAATTTCTTCATTAAAAGGGTTGATAAGAATTGGCTGCCCAGGGAAGTGGTAGAGTCACCATCCCTGAAAATGTTCAAGAAATGACTGGACATGGCATTTACTGCTATGATTTAGTTAACAGGGCGATGTTCAGTCAAGGGTTGGACTTGATGTTCCTGAAGGTCTATTCCCACCTCAGTGATTCTATGATTTTTATACATGTAAATCTTCTTAGATTCAGAAAAGAAAGGAAAGCAACATAATTTACACTGTCTTCGTGACAGAAGATTTTGTTTTTCTAATTCTGCTAAGAAGGACAATCCTGTATGTATAATCTTTATTTAGGTATTAGTTTCATAGAAACCCAAAAGAGTTTCAAGGAACCTCTGGAGATTGTCTAGTCCAACTGCCCTGCTCAAAGCTGGATCAGCTAGAGGAGGTTACTTGGAGCTGTTTACAGTTGGGTTTTACCTGTCTCTAGGGATGGAGTCTCCACAGCACCCCTGGGAAACCTGTTCCAGTGTTCAATCGCCCCCACAGAAAAAAAAAAAAGGAAAAAGGTTTCCTATTCAGACAGAACTTTTCGTGTTTCAATTTGTGCTCTGTTTTTCTTGTCTCTAATTGACTAGACACCACCGGCAAGAGTCTATTAGTGAAAGTAACAGTAATTTTCTCAGTGGGAACCGAAAGATACAAAGTACACTTCTTTGCAGAGTTAGAATGATAAAGGTAACCTTTATAGGGAGTGAGAATAAAACAACACCGATAGATGGAATTAGCCCAAGAACAGTGCTGAGATTACCTGGTCTGCTTCACAGTCTATAAAACAGATTCTTCTTTGTCCAGTCCTTGTAAGGCCACAGTTATAGCCTTGTCTCAAATTGGGGGCACCATACTTCAAGTCCCTATCAGTTGAAACAAAGCATGAGGAGAAAAAGAGCAATGAGAGGTCTATTGGCAGGCCCTCTCAGGAGCAACTGAATGACCTCAGTTACTGAGCCCGAGGTAGGGAAGGCTACATGCAAAAGAGACAACTACAAGATGATGTTCACGATATACGCATTGCATAATTTTTTTTTTTTCCTAAAAATATTTGTTCTTCATGCCTGTGATGGACAGAACTAGGAATAACACTTCTGCATTGCAGCAAGGAAGATTCAGATTAGATATTAGACAAAATGTATCTTTTGCAAAGGTAGTGGTGCAATGTATTAGATTGCTCTGGAAAGCATCAATCTCCAAAACCGGAAACATGTGGAAATATATATTAAGCATGACATAAATATGGATCCCTGGTGATCACAGTCTAAATGACCTCTCAAAATTCATGTAGTGTTATGAGCCCACAATATTAAAATTGAATAAACATGCACTTATTAATTATACATGTATTTAAATAAAGCTAATCTGTACTGATTTAAAAATAAATTAAGAAACATCAATTTATCTCTTGACAAAAAGGAAATAAAACACTGTTTAACCGGAGGAAGAACTAAAATTAATATGGATCCTTAAGAGTAAAACCTAAACCTGGATAAAATTCAGGAAATATAACTTATGTGATGTTTTTCTTAAGACCTGAACTGGAAATAAATTACTCCCTGAGGAATAGAATAATAACTGGAATCAGTTCTTTGTTGCAGAATTAAAGCAACACTGCTGTGTTGTTGATGCTGACCAAGTATTTTAAGCTTCTTTAATCTATTTCTTCCCAGATATATGATTTATGACATCTGAGGACTGACCTTTAAATTTCCACCCTAACAAGCAGGTTTATTTGCACTCCTTGATAATAAAAAATAAAGGCCTCCAGGCTAGTAAGTATTAACTTCTTTCTGCATACCACATTGTCTCCCATACAGCCTCCTAGAATTCGTGACAAGAAACACTATTTGAGGTCTAACTATTTTCTAGTCTTCGAAAACAAATCTAATTTATACAGTCTAATGTACCTTATTTTGTGGCTTAACAGCTATTTTTAAAGGCAGCAGAAAACTACCCTTCTGAATCAAACTGGCTTCTGAAATGCAATGCAGCAAAGAAAAGCGGAATTATTTTTCTCCAACATGACTATGAAATAAGCATATCTATTAACCTTAGTTTTTCAAACACCACACATATCAATTGCCTTTCTACTAACAAACTACAAATGTCAAAATTTCTCTTATTATCTCTAAAGAAATATGCCATTGAAATTAATGGAAGCATTTATTGAGATAATTTTTTTATTATGGAGAAGCTGGACTTCTACAAGATGGATATTATAAACTTTGAGTCTGGGATATGGGGACTTGAAATCTGTGTGTCTGCAAAAAATATGTCCACATACATGTGGACTTCAACCAGAAGGAAAGATGACACTTTATTTTCTCTCCAGAGATACCAAATTGTATTAATGCCACATCAGAATTTCAAGGCAGTAATTTGATTAGATGCATTTCTCTAAATTGTAAAAGTCTGTACTGTTTTACGTCAGTTACTGGGGTTACAGGCACTTCCTAGAGAAATCTAAGTTTTTTCATTATGTTGCTCCCGAATCTTCACCTCTGCTTTTAACTTAAAAAGGAAAGAACTTGGGCCATTGAGGCATTAGTTCAAAGCAATGGACAATGAAAATTCATACTAACACATGAAATCTCCAAGAGCACCACAGGGGGGAACTTACGTGCCATTATGATGATTCGTAGCCTTTCAAAATGCAGCTTCAGAATACCAAAACCAAACACACCATTTTAGCTAGAACAAGAGGGTTTGAGCTAGTAGCTGCATCAGACTCCCATCTGTGTCTATAAAACACAAAAAGGACCATAAAGCCCCCACAGTTATATGATTTTACAGGCAGTGGGCTACTTCCCCTTCTTTAGCAACACTGATGGGTAGGTAGCCAGTGGGTAATGGAGAACTGACAGGTGCAGAGAAGACCCTTCATTTCTCTCTGTGTGTACCCACATTAGGAAGAGGTTGAATCACACTTCTAAATCTAGATTCATCACTTCAGCCCAGAAAAAGCCAAAACTGCATCACTTGCAAGGTTCACAGTAAATTTGACTGACAGTCTTACTCTTACAATCAGTTTGGCATCAATATCAACTACCTTTCTGAAATTCATCAATTTCATTTTGAAAAAAAAGGTACATATAAGAAATACAAAAGTTACAAGATGTTAAATCCACTCAGGCATATTAAATAAAATACATATAAGTGCTAGTATTACTGACAATAAACCAAAACCACGTGACACAACTGTTCAAGTGCTTGAAATTTTAACAATGGATATACTCGTATAGTTTAATATTAATTACTAATATAATTACTAATATAAATTACTAATATATTGATAATTCAAATTCAGCATATTCTGAGGTTCTACAATTTGGCAATATACTAACATAATTTAACACAGATGAAACAACACACTTTTCATTAGTTTCATAAAGGGCTAACGCATTTTGGCAAAGTGAAATCAAAATTATAATAAGAAAAATAGAGAACAAAGAAAGAAGGGATAATTTTCCCAAGATGATGACTTATCTGCAGAACTTTGTGCAAAAAGCAACAATTTGAACAGACTTTCACCATTTTGGTCTCAATATAGCAGTGAATTTTGAGAAAATTCATTAAATGAGGTTATCATCAGAAGATGAATGTTCACATACCTCCATGCATTTAACGTGCCAGAATAAGACAATTTGCAAGAATGTGTGCTGAAAAATGAGTTAGCATTCATTTTAATTGAATCAATAGGTTATAGAAATCAAAGAAAAGATAACCAGCACTTTCCACATTTGACCAAAGACTGAATGCAGTAGGAAAAAACCTTTTCAGATATTCGGGTCTTTAAGACATTGAATAACAGAAATAGATTACTTTGACTTGTAAACATTTGCATCCTAGATGTGACAGTGACATACAGAGACCTAAAAGGAATCGGCAGCATAAAATTACCTTACTTTCAGACAAACATGTCATACATGTTTATTCCAGCAAGACCTTTGAAAACTAAGTTGCTGGTCTCACCACTCAAAAAGGGCATTCCTGAAAAGTTAGAAAAAATATTAGAGTTTAATGATAAAATCGAGGTTCATCCAATGACTAATTAAAATGACAGAAGCATTCATCTGATTCATTGGTTAGTCACAGTATTCTAAGTAGTAAAAATAGTGTCTCATTAGTCTTTTAAACATTTATTCCTTATTCTACTTGAAACTGATAGTTAATCTTTTTCCTAGTATACAGCAGGCACTTATTACACAGGGAAATCTTGAAGAATAAAAAGTTTATAAAATGTCTGTCAATCTCTCCCACACGTTAGGAATGAATCATTATAATGGACTATGAGTGGCGGGGTGACTCTGAATGGAAGCCTGTAATTAACTTGGCTTCATGTTTTATTGATAGCATTTGCTGTTTTCTGAGATCTGATCATGCATCTTGAGCAATGTGAAAACCTATAGATCATGCTGTGCTTAGGTACCCTGGAACTGGGCGATATATGCAGAACAAAATAGATTAGATGGAAAATGTACCACATCCCTTGTGATCTCCATACACATTTCAATTCTCCCTTTTCTGCCACCTGTTTGATGTTGTTTCTGTCTCAAAGCACACTTGGCCTTTAATATGAAACATGGAAGTCAAAGTTCTTTTTTACTGTCTTGGGCCAATATTTACTAATATTAATCATGGGCATGCTGAGATGGAAGAAGAAAAAAATGTCTATTCTCACTTAAAAGCAAACAAAATCTGTACTTTGAAATGCTATAGACCTGACACTTCAGAGTAAATTTGGAGTTGCAGACAATTTGCACATACAAACTCGAGGAGAGATGAATGGGTGTGGATGAGCCTTCTGTTATTCTGGAAGCAAGTCACCCACAAATTGAGAAAAATATGTTGCATTTTTTTTTAATATGGGTAATTTGGCAAAGCTAAAAACAAATTTACAAAATCCTAAAAGACCCTGGATTATTTAGAAGCAGATGGTGTGAAAGGCATTTGAAATCCCTCCTGTAAGCTGTGTTCTGCTTCATATACACAATACGAGCAGAAGCTCACAAACTAGGATCTTCCTCCAGACAGTTTTGACCCCAGCCTCCACATCTGGTATTACATTCCTGATCCTATGGTACTCTCCTATGATACATCCACTTCATGTTTCTAAACTTCAATAGCTTTCTTAACTGTAAAACCTCAGTTAGAGGAGGTCCCTCTAGTGTGATAAACAGAGCAAATATTAATGGGGGGAAAAAATCACAGTACAACAGCATAATTAAGGACTGCATTATAGACATGAAAGAAAGAACTTAGAAGTGCAGAGGCACAAGTATTTCTGAATTTCCTGACTATTGAGTGGTAAATTTAGCATACAATGCTATTCCTACAACACTGTTTTATGCCTGTGCTCTTATTCAAATTGAGCCTTGGCTAATGATGAAAGAAGAGGAAGCAAATTGACAGACAACGCTGTGTCACAGTCAAATCTAAAATTCTGACTTTATGGAAGATCCTCTTAATTAAAACCAAACTGATAAAAGAAATTATGGATAATGAGAAGCTTTCTGTCAGAAACACGGGTTATATTTCGGTTTCACTGACAAACCTGTGTGGACTGAAACACAATTCTGTCTATTGGCAGCCATAGGCAATCATAAAAGCATGACTTGTGTTTTAAAAACTCATAGACTGGTTTAACAATCATAAAGTTTACTGAAAATTTTACATTTACCCATCTTCTTTTAGTTCTTCAGTTTTAATAACTCATTTCATTAGCATTTCTGAGCATTCTTCTCTGTCTCATATGACAGGCAGATTCTCATGCAACTTCTTGATTCTGTGAGTGAAGGGTTTGTGACAATGCACAAGAATATGAGCTTTGAAATGAAATCCCAAGATGGAAAGTATTGCTGCAGTCTTATACTGGTTTGAAATCGTTTTTCTTGATTTAGTACAATCATTAGGGAATTTTTGCTCTGCTCTTTTCAATAAACAGTTCCCTAGTTTGACAATCTATGCTGTTTACAGTGACTTTTAATAGCTGTCTATCAATAGCTCATCTTTTCAAACAATTTAAAAGTCACACAGCCATATATGTCATTCAACTTGTATTACAATCATCTACTGTGAGTTATAAAGCACTGAACATTTCCTATGAGACAAAACAACTTACACGGTGAAGGCCTAATCTATTTTGAATAAATTACAAACTTCATGCTGTGCGTTATTAAGTCATAGTAAGAGTTAGTAAGAGACTGAAGGATTAAGCCCAGGTTTGCAAAACAAGAAAATTCGAATCCAAAAAATTCTGCCTCTATCGTAACTTTGACCCCCATATCTTTAAAATTACTTCTTAAAAAAACCCAATTAACCAAAAAACAAACCTACCAAACAAACAAAAAAACCAAAATCCAAAAAAACCCAGAAAAAACCTCCTTAGTATATACATATTTATTTGTTTACAAATATTATTTTTATTTAAGGACAGTTACAGCTAGTGAGTAAGCACCTTCTTCAGCCAGGCAATGCTAACCCAGATGCAAGCACACAACTAACTCTCATAGGCTTATGCAGACCTTATTCCAAAACCCCTGCAGAGGTTTGGCATAATGGTGATAAAATAAGAATTTTTTCTAAGGTTCTGTTCTTGTTATCTTTCTCACATGAATGGAAAATACTGATTTTTTTAGCCAAATATGGGAAGAACAGAGATGTGGCTCATTGTGCTCTGTAGACGGAACTCAGAATAATGCTAGCAGGTTACTTTTGACCAAAAATTCAGTTAGATGTTTTTATAAAATTTTCTAGGCTGCAAAAAAGAACAGCAATAAAAATGAAAGGGTTATCAGAACGGGTTTCCATGACTGAAAAACATAGAACACAATGACTTCGCATTTGGCCATTGAGATTTTTTTTTTGGTCAAAGAAATATTTCCAATAAGTACAACTCCTGAAGTGTTCAAAAAACAGCTTTTTTTTATATATATATTTGTGTGTATATAGATATATATGTGCACACAGAGATCTTTTGAGTTGTTTCATTTTAAAACCTGTATGTATCACAGAGAACAATTACTTGTATTAATTTCTCATGTGCATCCCTTAAAATGCAAATAACCTTTCAAAATATACATCTTTACACAACTTTTTTCAAAATTCTGATAACCTTTCAGGAATGTTTTAAAATCAGTCAGTGTTGCAGCTTTTTCTATCCCTTCTCCAACGCACAGCCTCTTTTCTCTTCTATATAGATGAAATGAGCGAGATGCTATGAGCCCTTCCAGTGCTTCTTAGTTGATGTATTTGCCAATTAGTGTGCAAAACATCCTCCAAGAGCAATATTTAATTACTGCAGATATTTTGATGATATCATGAGATCCCAGCCAAGCCTCAAACACTTTTGAAATTACCTAAGTAACATTCTTATTTTTCTTAATTATTAGCCAACACCTTCTGAAAAGCAGAGTCTCTAAATTAAAGAAGTGCAGTAGATAAAATGATATTTTTTGCTGCCATAGGCAAAAAGATTTTCCTCTATGAGGTTGCATGAAATAAAAAGCGTAGTAGGCCACTAATAGCCATGACCTATGGCAGCCTTGCTGTACTGTGTAACTGAACTATTCCCTTTTCTAAATCTCCAAACATGCCACTGAGAATCCTAGGTCAGCATATATGGTAAACAAATCACCAATCACCCAATAGCTACTGCACTGTCTGCTCCAGAATGAAAGATCTCTTCACTAGCTTGAACTTTTGGACCTCAGTTTTGACCCTGTCTGAACTTTCGTTGTGTTAACAAATGATTCTGATGGTAAAAATGTGAATCTACATACAGGCCTGGTGAGGGAAACACATCAATAAGTAATTACTAATCTAAGTCAGTTTGCTTGACCCAAGCATGCAAGCTCTCTAAATTTATTTTCTTCTGCCCCTTCCATACTGTCATTGTAGCTTTAATTTCTCCTTCTCCTCCATGAATTCATTTATACTGATCGCATCAGTGCTCTTGGCAATTTATTTAATATTTCTAGTTTTCGTTGCATGAAATAGCTCTGCTGGAATTCCTGTTTATTTCTAATTTCATTATGTTTCCACTGTTGTTTTCAAACAGCAGGTTACAGTTGATTAAAATAAATCTGAAAACAGATACATTTCGTATAGGAAGTGTTTGTAAATCAATATATTTTTTTTTTAGCAATGTTTTAAAACTCTGTGTTTTTAATGAAGTTGCACAAATAATTACCCTAAATCTCATATTCAGGTAATTACAAAAATAAAATGAACATCTGTTATTACAAATGCATAATGCCAAGTCATAATGTGCAGGTTAGGGGTTAACACAAGCAAATTGGACATGGCACATAAACACAAGATAAATTATTGTATGGTAGTCTAATTAGTTTCCAAGCATTATGTTAATTATAATTTATATCAATTCAATAATTAAAGAAAACAAGCTCTTTCTTTGGTTTCCTATTGAAAACCTTCTGTATAGTAAATTATTCTGTGTCAGCTAGGGTGGCACTGGACCATAAATCTGGCAGCAGTGACAATATTTTTAAAATCTAAGAGAAAGTTTAGTCTATATGTTAGATTTGAAAGAAACGCTTTGCTAATTAAATGGAGTCAGAAGTAAACAAGATTGAGTTAAACAGGGCATAGAAAATTCACTTGTTGTCTGTCCAAAGAATTAAATGAAATATTTATTACCTTAAAGATACTGACATAAAGTGTTACTTTGCAAAATTAAATTAGAATGGGAAAGACTTTCCAAGGACAATCCTAGAAAAAACCAGAAAATCCTATCATGGCTGAAAATAAATTTTAGAGATTTTTTATGCATTTCCTTTAATGAAAATACAATTTTTTCTGTGTCTCCTTTATACAGAGAGACAGACTTTTAAGAAAAGTTTAGATTCTGACGTAAATATAGACATAATGTTATGATAGTGAATATGAAGATGTTTTACCAGGACATGACCTGAGTAGTCTGCTCTACCCTCACAGTTAAAAGATTAATCCTAGTATTTAATCTGTCTCCCTTCTGCAATTAAGTCAATTATCCTTGCTTCCTGCCACCACAGATTTGATAAAAGTACAGGGATACAACCTTTACCTTTTATAGCTATAATTAAAAATGTGAGCCAAAAGGAAATCAACATCATGGACCTAACTGAGATATTCTGTCCAATCAGTTAAATATATAGAGCAGGTCATTTCAAACATACACTTCATGGTATTTTCACCCCTATCTGGAATTCCTAACAAGATCTTATCCATTCAATTTCTAGAGTGGGTTTTTTGTTTGTTTGTTCCTTTGCTTCCCCAGTTTTCCATTAAATCATGAGACCCCATTCAACCTGGCCTTGAACACTTCCAGGGATGGGGCATTAGTAAAAATCTAATATACATCTACTATTGCATTTCAGTCCTTTATCTCACTGAGACATCCTCATGCATCTCAAATGTACAGGTTGCCTACATTTAACCTACTGAACTAAGACCAAAACATAACTTCCTTTCTTTTGCTGAATTATCTAATTCTTGCAAAATTTTGGACAGACTTGACCCTCCGTTCAAGATCCAATAGCCTAAAAAACTTTAGTATTTTTTTTTTGTAGATATTGCATCCCCAGTTTCAGTCTCCAAGCAGAATGCAAGCTCACCTCCAGGAAATTAAGTCTCTTTATGAAGAACTTTGCATCACAATTCCGGATTGCACTTCAACAAAAGCAGTTGAGAGAAATGACATTCAGATTCTTCATTTAAGGATAGATTTTTTCACTTTGTTCATCTGAGTGCAGTTACAGTATAAGTTCTTTTCTGACAAGATAACATGTACTACTTTGTATATCCATTATATTCTTACTATTTTCTTCTTGTCTGTTCGTACCAAAAACTTGGGGAAAATGTCAGCAATCTTCTACAAGTTATTTTGAAAAACATTCACTTTTTCCTGACATAAAGAATATTCATATTGTCTAGTCTTATATCAAATCCTTATCCAATCAAGGGACCCAAAATATAAATAAACATCTTCTCTTGAACAACTCATAGTTCAGTTTGTACAAAAAGACTGTAAATGGATGACTAAAAATGTGTTGTCACTGCCAATAATGAAGCCATTAGAAAAATCAAACCAAGTGGGACAAGAGAAACCTTGTTTCCAAGACTAAACAAAAGAACCATTGTACAGGGCTTGGGATGTCATTCTTGAGATGCCTCAGAACAACTAATATTAAAGGAAGTAATATTTCAGTTATTTTTATAGAAAATTAAATAGAAAACTGAATAATACAAGGAAAGATGATTCAGCGCTTGTTTTAATATGTTTCTTTTCTGAATTGACCATTCTGTATTTCATTTCAACACTTCGATATGTAGTTATTAATATTTTATATTATTTATATTATCACTGTTTTCTTAAGAAGAAAGGCATAAGTTTAAACCAGTGATAAACCCCAAGTTAAACACAGAAATCCAGGGGAAATCAGGCTGGGGATTTTTTCCCACATTTTCACTAGTGTAAGTGTCAATAAGGATCTAGTATTATATCTCTTAATAGCATTTATACTCTAGATGCCAGCTGAAAAATGCCTTCTTAAGTGACCTGTTCCCTGTGTAAGTACCTTCCATTCAGCTGGCCTTTGCTGGCCTCTGAAGTCTGAACCAGCTATGTAGGAAATTCAAGTACCTATTTTAGGGTCCCTAGCTTACTTAGACTTAATCCTAGGCCAGTTCTTTTTCTTAGAGCAATCCAAAATGTGACAGAGAGGAAAACCTGCTCCTGATCTTTTGGTTACCCTGGAAATTAGGAGGGTTTTTTTCAATTTATTTATGCAAAATTTATGAGTTATTTCTTCCTGCAAAGACAATGACAGGAAAATACTCCAAATTAGATAGCAGATATCCTCTGACTTCTTCTGTTCACTCCTTCCATCATAATAGCATAGATGTGCCATTTACTGCTTAGTCCTCTCTTAGTTACTAAACACAGAAGATACCAAAGCACGTCAGAAATTGTGCTCAGTCCGGATACTGAGCTGGCACTGAAACAGAAGAGGAACTCTAAGTACTGAGGCTGGAAAACTGCATTACTTCTGAATCAGAGCATACGAGAGAGATGGTGCTTTGCTGTAAGAACATACCAAAACAGAGGTAGAACCAAGCAGATTCGTTACAAATTGTGGGACAAGTCTATCGTATGTATTATGTGGATTCTTCCTCAGCATGGGGATATTATTTATTATTGGCATCCCTATTTTTTGTCCCAAAATGAGTTCAACTGCCACTATAATCCATATCAATCACTGTAGTCGCTAACACCAGTTTTTGGATTTAATGGTTGATTAGCCACTGGTTGCTATTTAAAATGAGTATGTGCAGGGCAGAACCAGTATGTGGCTGACACAGCCAACATTGCCTGCCACCCCTTTACCATTCAGTCCACCACATCATCTAAATGATTCCCTAAATTACACTCTTTTTAATTTATATTGACATACGCATTAAAATTAGATGCATATAAATAAAATTATACGTATTTAAAAATGGCAAGAACATAATCTGCAATGATGACTCTAAACACAATATTAAGTTTCAGAGAAACTCCAATAATAACTGTACACTGATTGTCTTGGACAAAAGCCTGCACTGTTTATACTACCGTGAAGTTGTGTAAAGATAGAACAAAAATTCAGATCTTCTTACTGTCTTTGGGCCAACACACCTGCTGTAACATAAGGTACACTGATCACATTATTCTGCAACAATATACTTACATTTTTAGTACATGAAATCCCAGACTTGCAGAGATTCCACTTTGGTCCATGGTCAATATGCTGTGAAAAAGACAACATAAATCTTAATGCTGAATGCCTGGGCAATTTCATGTTTCATCATCCAAAGATTTCAGAACTGTGGGAGTCAAGGCTTACAGGACTTGAAATTATTTTGATGGGACTTTAAACTCTGTACTACTTGTACAAAAAGAAAGAAAAATAAAGGGTCATAAAATGAAACAAACTTGTGAAAAATTACAATCATTAAAACTTACTATCCATGCTTTTCCTTTGATTTGTGACCTGCAATGTTAGGGTGACCCCTTTCATGTATAACTTCATCAATAATAGCTCAATTAAAATTTACCTTATTAATTTTCCTCTTTTGAGAAACATAGTGAGGATACATAGCATGGAATGATTTTCACTACAGTTACTGTGTGATGAAATTATATGTTAACCCAACATAAAAAGTGGTTGGTATGATATAATAAGTCTGACAGGATTAACCAATGATGAATAGTTTCATTGGTTACTTTGGTTTAATTGTACACAAATGAAATCATTCCTTGCAGAAGCACATTGGCATAAGAAGCATGTTTTTCGTTTTCCACCAGAGGCAAAACCATTCCTATTGGTGGCTGGATGCACAAGAGAAAAGGGAGAAAGCAGAAGACACTGGATGTATTGACAGTATCCAAACTAGGAAAAAGGCGTGCTCATGTTTCACAGTCCTTACCCCTCAGGCCAGGTGGAATCTCTCACGCAGTGACCTGCAGATCCCCTCCTGTACACACACACATATTTCCTTTAAGAAAAGGGGTTCACAGGGAATGATGGAGCATATCAAGACCTCAGAGCAGGAAATTGATGTCTGATCATCCAGTTCAGACATTTCTGCTGAATGCCTGGAGATGGTTCAAAATTCTACTGGTTTGTATCTCCTCAGAACATGCTGATAGCATGAGGCTTAAAAAATTTGGTGTTCATCCTTATGGAAAAAAATAATGTTGGATGGATGAAAAAGTGAAAATTGGACTCCTACTTTGAATCACTGCTAGAGGACCCATTTTGAAAGGATTCAGAGCAGTAGCCTGTATCTACACACTCGAAACTGCTCCTCGCATCATGGTCTCCCTCATCACCAACTGCAGAGGAAGCCTGAAGGCACTTGATTCCCTGAGCTAAAGCGACCGTTTGTGAATACCAAGCCCTATCATTCTCTTATTGATATTTGACTGAAGTTTCAGTATAAAGGTAAAGTTTTAAAGATGAGCAGTCCATACTGTCCTACATTTGATACAATGGAAATTCATTGTTAAGGAAACACAAGAATGAAATGCTTCCTAAAAACTAAAAGAGTGCCAGAAAGGAGTTGGCTGGTTTATTACTTTCTGCGTGCTCAATGACTGAGCTTTTGAGATCCTGCCTACGATTTGAGGACACCTAAGTCTGTTAGGTCTTCATGATGCAAACATACCTGACAGCACACTGTGCATGTTGTCTAAGTGCGATTGCACCGTCTTTACATGACACGGTATGCACTTGGTTTTTTTCTTACTCAGTGCACAATTTTACCTAGTGTTTTACAACAAGAACTATCTAACGTTTATTTTGCCTTAGGATCCCCATCACAAATACAAGCATCCACTGTTGGGAAGAAGGAGGCAGCAGAGAGGATACTGAGGGTTGTTTTTTTTTTTGTTAACTTGCTTCCTTCAAGTATTACCACTTTATGCTTTTATAACTTATTAGTGTTATGAGAGATTTCATTATAAAACACAACAATGTGTGATGGTAATTGTGCCATTACGGTCTCTAGTGGAACATTAATTATTGATCTTTGCCTCAAGAGCATCAGAATGTTGCATTAGAGCTGCAATGAACTGCTCACCTTACAAGCATTCAACTGAACTATGTCATTCAAAGGTGACAAGGTTTAACTCTGCTACTATATGCAGGGCACTCTAAAGACTGCAGCAGAATTGCTAACACAGCCAAACCTGCCTAACAAAAACAGGATATCTGGCACAAATTATCTTATTTTTGGACTGGATATTTTTTAATTCATTCTCAGTTTCTTTTTCCTTGTTTTCTTTCTGAGTTCGCTCGCATACTTCAAACCATGCTTTGAGCAATAAGTGTCCAGGAGAGGGTTTATCACTCTTCTTGAGTGGCACTATGGTCAGTTCTGTTAATACCATTCAGGGATGAAAATCCTTGCAATAAAGTCCTAGATTTACAAGGCAGTTGTGCTCCCTGGTAGGAGCTCTACCTCAAGTAATTAATGGTATCCCTGCAGTGATATGGGCTGAAATAAGTACAAATATGGAAGAAACACTCAAAATAAATCACTAGGAAAAATTAAGGCCTCCTCCTGCTGCAGTGACACCAGAAAAGCTTCTCTTCTTGTTTTTTTTTTGAATTTTGAAGTTTCCCTCATTAATTTGAGCTACTGAAGAGTTACATCCCTGCTGATAGAGAAACTGGCTGGTGTGTTGTTTTGTAATGTAATGTCACATAGCACAGCCGTCCCGCTCTAGTCCTTGCTTTCATCAGCATATGACTTACTATAAGCAGTAGCAACTGACACATGGCAGGACTAGAAAAATACTTTAGGTACCTTTTGCCCACTTTTGACTACATCTAATTTTGTTTAACCCTTTTTCCCATGTCCCCCTCATTTCTGTCTCTAATAGAAAACATAGAATATTCATATCTGCCTCCTCATTAAGTTTGCGCTGACTTTGAGAAACATCTTTCAACTTTTGGCCATTCTTAAAACTAACAGATTACAGATTTTACTTTTCACATTCACAGAAGCATACTACAGAAAAGTAATTTTTCAAACAACACTTTTCTTACTGTAATCGCCTTTTCTCTGTCATTTTTCCCCTTGCTGACAACCATTAAAAGAGTACTCACTGACTGATGTGATTTCGGTCAAACCTGGCCCTATATATGATGCTTTAACATCATGCTTTAGCCTGGGCAGGTGAAGAATCAGTCCACAGGGCTGGAAGATTAATTGTCTTAATGTTAGCATTCTCAAATGGTAACTGTTCTGTTTTGGGACAGTGCTCTTGCTACACTGTGGCAGGTTTTCAACAAACCACAACAATCCACAATAGTAGAAAATTTAGTTCTGATACATGCCAGGATGAAAATTCAATTAGACTGAGACATCCTAAGGAAAAATAAATAACAGATATATTCTTCTATATAAATGCAATCCTTGTCCCTAAAGGGAATTTCCAACTGTATTTGACCTGCATAAATGTTAAAGGTTAAAAAACAGCCCAGCAGAATCTGAATGGTTTTTTTTCTTTCATTATCATCATGACTGTTGAGTAAGGATTAGGTAACTTTTTGTTCCAGAGGTTATCCAAGAGATTTGAAAGAAATAAACAAAAGAAAAAAAAAGGCAAAATCCTCGAATCCCAAATTATTTGAATAAAGCCATGAGGTATGAGCTACAGATCGCAAGCTGTCTGAATCAGATGCAACACGGCAGAACAGATGTACTCTGTAGGTGAAACTAACATGTTCTGCCAATGTAGTTATGTTGGAAAAAAAGTCTGTGGACATAAAATCACATTGCTTGACTGATACAAGTTGGCAAAATCTCTAGAATGCATACAGCAAACAAGAAGTTTTTCTCAACTTAGCCTGTGACCTGATGTAGTGATTTTGTTCGCATTTCTTACCTTCTGTGAGATAGAAGATTCGGAGAGATGCAAAGCAGGCTCAGACTTAAAGAATATGAAAAAGTTTATTACTAACAGAGTTAAGAGTAAAAAGAAATAATAAGAAATTAAACCAAAACCCCCTTTTTCTCCAGCACCTCCCCTTTTTACCCAACTCACACAAAGAATAACAAAGGATGATTCTTGGTCAGCATTTACAGTTCTTAAAAGTTTCTCTACTATTTAAGGAAACAGAATTCTCTTTCGCTTCTCTTGGTTCTCAAACTGCACCAGCAACAGCCCCGCCTGAAAATTTGCTGCCGTAAAAAATATCTCTCCCATGAAAAGAAATTGCAGTCTCTTTCACACTGCAATAACATTGGCCATACATAGGGTATTCTCATTTAAGGATAGGCAAACTCCAGCCTGAAAATAACAGCCCTCTTCTTCACAGAAATTTTAAAAGTCTCTCACAACCTCACAGCTCCTGGGTAACCTGGCGTGGTCACCTTTGTTTCTCTCACAGACTGCACACAGAATTCTCATCCCCCCATGTCTTTAAATGGATTAAAGAGAAAAACACTTTGTGATATTACAGTTTCTACCCGGGTCTGCAAAAAGCAGTTTTAAGCTGCCCACGGAAAAGCGCGACTCCGCCCTCTTTTCCCCACCGCCATCTTCAGCTTCACTCACTTTCTCTTTCTCTCTGACCCTGAAGACGCCATGATGATGAATAGTCTTCATTGTTCAGGCTTTACGATGGAGGAAGCCTCGCTCCCTTTATGTTGTTGGTTACTTGAGGTTGTCTTGCAGTTCAGTATAGGCTGGGTTGGTTGCAGAAAGTTCCATCAGCTTCCGGTGGGTCTGCGTGGGCCACTTTGGGGAGGGGGTGGGGGGAGTGTTCCTCAGCAGCGGCTCCAGGTGGTCTTGGCTATGCAGCCATTATGGTTGTCCCAGGGCTGTTCCAAGAGATGGAGCCTGGTGCCCATATTCCCCCCACCCCACCCCTGTGGGAAGGCTCAAACCAAAAAGGGAACTTCCTGTGTCTCTGCAGGGTTTAAATAGGTAAATTTCAATAAATGCTACTGGTTGAAAGATCTTTCCATCAACTCAGGTTCAACCCATGACACCTGACAAAGGTAACGTGGCATTTTTGACAAAGCTCTCCTTTTGACGTATATGAAGTATTTCAGATAGAGAGTTCTGTCAGCATATGAGCATATAGAATACAGTGAGAAAAATCTGACATGTAGGTATGAGTATGTTAAACAGCCTACTAACAATCACAGAGAGAACACAGAGAGAGAGAAGGAAAAAAATACAAAATTAATTAGGCACTGGAAAGAAAACATAAAAGATTAAGAGGAGCCTTCCAGCTACTCTAAGACTTGTTCCATATTTAATTTCATGAGCTCCGATATCATCCATAGCACCCGTAATTGTACAATGAAAAAAAGCAAGATAAGCTTGCCATTACCTCCTTTCTAGATTCTGCTATTGTAACTGTGAAGCAATATGGTGACTTCAATGCAGAGAAAGAATTTCACTGAAGTTACTTCTGAAGTTAAAGGTATTTACTAGCTACCACACAGAAGTGATATCAGAATTAGTTTTCAAGGATTTAAATCTCCCATCTTTAAACTGACAGTTAAATCCAGCTCAACCTGAAAGCAGCCAACAGCCATCTGATGACTGTTCAATGCATGGAGTAAAATTACTTTAATTCAGTGTTGGACAATACCCAAATAAAAATATACATCTTCCCCAACTCGATGAGTGACACTTTTACTGATAGTATCACCATTAAATCTTGTATTCCCTCAGACAGCTCCTCTAGCAACTGGCCTTTTGCCTGGTGAAATTGATAGGTATCAAAGTTATAGCAATTCAACTATGTCCCCATTACTCTCTGAGCTTGTGGACATATCAAGCATCACTGCCTTTATTGGAGCTCTGAGAAAATTTAAGCCTTTCCCACATGAAGCATGTTAAGTGGACAAGCATCAGTTTGTGTTTTAGGTCATGTCTAACACACCTGGTTTCCAGACAAATTCCAAAAGAAACAACTATTCAAGGGACGATGATGCATTTTAAAAGAAGCATAATTACTGGGGAGTCTGCCATATATTGAACAACTTTCCACTCCTCTACTTGTTTCCCGTGGCTGTGATCAGAAACTGGGAGTTGTGATACTGAACCTCAGTAACCACCAGAAAAGAAGCAAAGCCTAATTAAATCCCTGAGAGGTCTTTAATTTTACCAGTGTTTAGTGCTTCGAATAACTCACAGCTAACACTTCAGAGTTGTCATGTAAATGAGAAAAAAATTCTCAGTGTAAACATTAACATGTATCTATCTATGCATTTAGTCGCTTAATCTATAATAATGACTCCTTCCTACTTTGCAAGACCTAATAACAATGTTAGAATGCAAAACAAAATGTAATAACCACTCCACTACCACATATCCACTAGCAGGCTCTGAACCAGTATTAACAAGAATAAATGTCAAAATACATTTTTCAAGGCAGCATAGAGGCAGAAACAATGATGCTAACTTCTCTACCTTTGTAGAGACACCCCAGCACCCCCAAATGCAAAGATTTATTCTTATACTAATGTCCTAATCCTCCTAGATAATATTTCCTAAACTTCTAATCCAGTTTAAACAACATTTTATTCCCACTGAATTTAATCTGCTTTCAAGTGTGTAGTATTTACAATCATCAAGACATATTTATTTAATGTTTTACTAGAATTTAAAAGGCAAACATTACCTGAAAATCACTACTGTTGTTTTTATTCTCTAGGAAACAGTAATTTTTAGATTTCTTTAGATTTTGAATTCTGGAACCATAGTGGCCTCTGTTGTTGTCATATTAGAATAGCATGTATTGCAAGAGTAAATAAACCCACTTTAGACATTTTTAAATCATTGAAAATATATGACAATAGTTCTTGTAAATCAACCCATCACCTTGGCTCCAGTTTACAGAAAAACGTTTAAAGATGTTCCTGTGATAATAAGATCCTCACACAGCCATCTAACATCAGATCCGTCACAGGCATGCTAAGCTTTGTTTTCAAGTGAAATTGGGTTCTGCCTTGAAAATTACAGAAGATGTAATGCCTGTAAAATTATCTCATTGTGCTGAGAATATCAGGAAAGTCACATAAACTAAATGCAGTCTTTTCTTCTTGCTGATCAAATGATTGCTTGTGTGAAGACAAAAGATGGAATTATATGCAACCTCAGCCATCAACAAACTTTGATTAGATCATAGCTTTAATTTAGGCTTTTCAGTGCTATAAATAGCTACCTTAATAGAAAAATTGATGGGTTTCCTCCAAATTACAGTTTAAACAAACTTAAAGTACAGGTGTAAATCTGATTTGGAGACTACATGTCTCTTTGTCAACCGCTTGTTCAAGAATCCCAGGCAGTTTCTTTAGACAATTTATCTAGTTTTTAGATTAATAAAATTAGACAAGATGAATGTCACCCTGAAAGATTAAATCTGATGTCAGTTTACTAAAAGCCAACAGAATAATTACCCCATAAAAAAATACCCAAATGCAATTTATGTCAACACTTTATATACAAGAATGAGTTTTCATTGTAAGAAAGTTACATACTATATAATTTATTAATCAGTTTTTGCCCAACACTGTCAGGAGGCAATTAAAATGATGCACTGAATTTCAGTTCTAGGAAGTATTGAAGTCTGATATTAAATATTCCATTGAGAATAGAGTAAAATGCATCTCCCTTGTTTCCTTTCCCTTCAGGAAGCATGACTGATCTTCCATATTCTCTCTACTACAAGGTGATTTATATTACTTGTTTAACATCACATGAAAAAAATATTTCCTTCCCAATTTTTGAGCCAAAAATAATCCCCATTATTATACTGCTGGACATATAAAAAAAGAGGCGGTCCTTTGCAGAAAAGAATGGGACCAAATGTTTAAGATTTCATATTATACAGCATCAAATGTTCTTAATATCTGGAGGAGAATTAATATGAAATAGTATAATAAATAAAGACCTTAGTTATCTTATTTGCAGCAAAGTGCGTATATATTTGTTGACTGACTTTAGAAAAATAACTAAAAAGAAAAAAATATTTGTGGTTATAGTGAGCTTTAAAAATGCACACAATGGGATTTTTTTATGAAGAGCCAAGGATGTGATGAATGAAGCTTGGGTAGCTTGGACATACAATTTAGAAAGGAGAAGCCTAACACAAAATAATTGAAGATACTGAGAGATCACTGTTCTCATACTTCAGTGACTTTGCCGCAAATAGATAAGATGCATGCGCTGTAAATAGGCAACAGATCTGAGCAGATCACTCTGTCAATCTCATATTTTACGCAGCTGAAAAAAAAAGCTATTTTAATGTTAAATTCAGACTGCAAACTTTTCTGGTTGCTACTTCTTTTCATCAGCAAAAAATAGTAACAATCAGTCAAGAGGCAGAAAAAGAACGAAATATACATGTATGGGGTACTTCTCTTTGAGAGATGTTCGCTCCCTTTCGGGTATCAGTGAAGAAAAAGTTAAAGTAGCTTCTGCTGATAAGACTAACTGGAAGAGCAAGTCAGCAGTAGTGCTTGTGTACGGCTGCGTTTGTCAGCACCTTGCTCCTTACCCTGAAGAAAGATGATATTGGGTAGTTAGTCAGATAATTAAGTAGAAACAGTTATTATACAAATAGTATCACTGAAATAAGCACTGCCTCCTAAAAAGCTACTTTTTCCTTGCCCTTCCGTTTGATAGATGTGACAGAACTATAGAACACCCCTAGCTGAAAGGGGGAGCTCAAAAGATCATCTAGTCCAGCTTTTGGGGGAAAGGGAAACTAAATGAGATTATCTAGCACTGTGTCCAATTGCACCTTGAAAACCTCCAGTGCTGGAGTCTCTACCACATCCCTGGGGAGGCTGATCCATTGAATAATTGGTTTTGCTGTAAAAAATTCCATTCTTATATCATGATAAAACCTCTCCCGGTACAAGTTGCATTTCCTCGTATCTTCTCCAGGTGGCTCCTTGTGAAAAGAGAGCCTATGTCCTCTTTGCAGCTGCCCTTTAAGGACTGAAATACCGTGAATGAAATCCCCTTCTAGGCCTTCTCTTGTCCTGGGGAAAAAAGAAAATAATTTCTTCAGTCTCTTCTTATAGGGCAGGTTCTCCAACCTTTTGGTCATCTTCATGGGCCTCTTTTGAACCCTCTCCAGTCGGCGTCTTTCTTGAATCGTGGGGACCATAACCAGGCACAGCCCTTCAGGTGCAGCCTGTCAAGTGCTGAATACAGTGGGATGATTTTGTCTCTACCTCTGCCA
Organism: Falcunculus frontatus; assembly: GCA_013398115.1. Lineage (NCBI taxonomy): Eukaryota > Metazoa > Chordata > Aves > Passeriformes > Falcunculus > Falcunculus frontatus. Next base: position 922,090 of record VZRV01010155.1, on the reverse strand, counting down.
GGAGTGCCCCTGTGGATACAGCCCAGGCTCCAATATGCCATTGCTGCTGTAGCAACTCACAGTTGGCATATTTATCTTCCAGGTCACCTTCAGCAAGACTCCTCTGCAGTCACACAGATCCCGGCCTGTACTGAGCTGTTTGGTTATGTCATCCCAGGTGTGTGACTACACCTGTTTTTGCTAAACTTTGTACCACTACTGTAACGATTCCAGCCAGTCCAGGTCTCTCTTTAAGATGGATCTCCCTTCTGGCTTGTCCACCTCACTGCTCAGTTTAGAGTCATCAGCAAAATTGCTGTGTTTCATTCCCATCCTCCAGGTCGTTTATGAAGGTGCTGAACAGCACGGAGCTAGATATCAATCCTGGGGGCACATCTCACTTGTGACAGACTGCCAGCCTCAGTAAAAAACATTGATCACTATGAAATCACCAAGAAATATTACTCTATTAAAATCTGAAAATAGGTTCTAAATCTGTAAATCTGTAGGTTACATAGCACATTACCTGAAAGGTTAATTTACGAGAACCTCCATCTTTAAAATGTCCGTAGGATATGTTGAGCATTTTGTGAAGATATAGCATTTTTTCCTTATTGAAGCACTAAGAAATGCTTCAGTAGAGATGGTGTGGTGACCTAATTAAAAATATGTATCGGATTTCTTTCACTTTTTTTTTTTTTAATTTAGTTGAAACAGAACTTTTGAAGACAGAATTCAGTAGAAGGATTTTTTTATTTAGATTAGTCAGATTCAGGTGCCTGGTGGTGCTAATTTAATTTAAAAGAGTTACATAAACTTTTATTTTGCTTTTTAATCCAACTTTAGACTTCTTTTGAGTCTGTGTTTTTCACACAAAGCATCTGTGCAGCTCTCATTTCCCCCAGGTCTTTATTTAGAGCAGAAAAGTAGAGTTAAATTCAAATGCAACTTTGTGCTTTCATTGCTCAGATGCTGCTAGAGATTGCCCAATTTTTTCAGAAACTCACAGCACCCTTGGGGTTCTGTTAGCCATTCTAATAGCAGAATTAGGAGAAGACAGATGGAAAAAGAAAGAATTAGAGTTGGAAGCAGCTGTTATGAAATCTGCTTCAAGAATACAATTGCTTATATAGCCTTACTCTGACAAAGCCAAAAAAAGAAAACATATTTTTCACCCTGGCACGCCAGCTGGTGTCGCTGTTATAGTCAATGTAACTGTACCACTTAGAAAAACACAGATTAGGAATTGCATCATCAATGACAACATGAAAAAGGAGAGAAATAAAAATCTCACTCATTCTACCATAAATCTTGAATCAACGGGATTTATGTAAATAAAATCTTATGTAACTATAAAAATAAGTTTCAACGTTTGATGTTTAACCCTTGAGCATTCTCACTGGTATGTTGTCTTACAGGGTTTCTGGGGATAGTGGAAGAGGCACTGATTAAATCAGTGTGAGGATGGTGAACAAGAAAGTATTGTCTCTCTCAGATAAACCCACATTTCCCAATCTCTGTCCTAGAGCGACCCAACCACTTTTCTGTTTTACATCACATATGAGCATGAACACAACATGTAGTAATGTTGTTAATGACATCTCATACAGACAAATACTTTGGCTTGCCCACATGCTACAGAAATTATATATACAGTCCTGGAACCCTACCCACATATATGAGGTCTGGCATGTGGCCCACTGGCTAGACCACTCTGATTTACCTGAACATTACCAAAATGTCCTTTCCCTGACATAATCAGCAATATTAAACTTCACACAGTTACATCCCAGGTATGACTGGGAACGGAGGTGATAAGGGTGAGATTGAGTTATCTAAACAAAACACCATCCTGTAAGTTGTGCCAGCATAGCTTGCCCCGGTTACCACTGCTACTCCAGATAATTGCAGATCTTCTGCTGGTTCTGCATCATATCTACCAGCACCACAGAGTTGGCTCAGACAGCTAAGAGCAACTAACATGACAGCAAATTACTGTTTTCAGGGAACTGAGAGCTAAATGACTCTCCTTTAACTAATCTTGAGTGTCAGGTGCTACTAGAAAATCTCTAAGGCTTGTTCTAGTAAATTAAATTTGACCAGGAAGAGTCCTGGGTATGAATGTTAAAAGGCATGGAATGCATTTATACTGGTATCTAACTATCCTGGCACGCAAAACTAGGGCTGCCACAAAGCCAGTTGTTGGCTTTGTCTCAGTATGCTTTGGGAAGGTACTGAGACAGGCTAAAAGCATGCAAGAAATACTCAGAGCATTTAATAATGTGGGTGATCATATTTCAATGCCTGGAAATTATGCTTATTACGTACTTGTGATCTATTCATCTACTGTATTTCTACAGCAGGCAGAAATATCTCTAGCGACTCCTTCCATAGGTGCCTGTGGAAAGCCTAGCATTTTACTCTCTAGTGACCAGAAAAAGACTCCCAAACCCATGAAAGAAGGGTTATCATCATGCCCATATGTCTGGAATATGCACTTATCTTTCCTGTAGTTTGGTCTCAAACAGTTCAGCCCCAGACTGAGCCCCCAGAAGCCTCAGCTCCTGGGTTGGTTTCCAGAAGATGGGCATCAGGAAAACCTGGGCTTGAAGCTGCTGAGTTGACATCCCTTAGTACACAGTCCCAGAAACCTTCTTAGTGGTCTGAAAGAGCTTGAAGCATCTAACTTGAAATGTTTCTCAGACCATAATGAGATGAGCGAGAACAAGATGCACAGACTGTTACTGAGCTGCAAAACCTTTCGGATACACATAGTAGACAGAGTGAGGTGGTTAATTCTGTAGATCACTTTCTCAGTAAGAGTCATCAGAAAATGTGAGTTCTTACAATTTAGAAGCTTAGCCTTTTTTTCCTCCGTGGATGACCAGTGAGAGGTTGAACTCAGAGCTTGACAGGTCATCCAGCATACAATCTCTTCTATAACCTGAGCTAGCTGTAAATCTCCTGCTTTCAAGGAACCACAGAGCCAAGCTTAATTCAAATAATGTATGTATGTCTGCTTTCACGAAAATATTGTCCTTACTTCAACAAATCCTCTATCCTTTGGTCATACTGTTCCAAGATGTTTTCAAGGAACAAATATATCCTACCTCAGCCTGCACTGCGCTGATCTGAAAAAAAAAAAAGGAAAATAATTTCTGCTCCCCCTTGTATCTTGTCTAGTCTAATGGGAGATTTGTCAATCCTGTCTTGAACTCATATGTTCCGTTTAACTTTCTTGAATATAACTGACTAGACGATATCATACCATTATCGTAACTATTTCCTTCTTTACTCTAAATACCTCTTCTGACACAATTTAGATTTTAATTGGCTATTTTCAGGGTTGAATCACTTCAGATACTCTCAGTATCAAATCTGTGAGTTTGATCTACTCTTTACGCTCTTATTTTCCTTTGAGTGGCTTACTGCAGAAATGTTATTCATGCTAAAGTGCATCACCTCACGCTCTGTTGTACAACTTTTCATCTCAAATCCTTCAAACATATTTTGAAGTTAATGCTTAAAATGATGAGCAGCAAGGTCTGAATCCTCTGTGGCTGAGAAGCATATTCAATGGGATTTTCAACTCCCTGGGAAAATCTTTCAATTATCCTCTAATAATTAATGAGGGAAGCAACCCACAACGGTCCACTATTTCCCAAGGCCCCAGATTTGGGGCTGTGGGTTGCGCAGGAGAAGATGAGCAGGCTTGGCTTAGGTAAATAACCTCCAGAGCAGGGAAGAGAGTCAGAAATACTCAGCTTGGCATTTCCTTTCTTCACAAGCACAGCTCACTGTGAGGAGCTAGGACTCAAGTTCTCTCTGGAGATCAGACAATGTGCACTAAGCTTTGTTGAGTATCATTTGCAGTAATCTTTATTGAACCTAAAGTCCCTGAGACTGATTAAAGCAAGAACTATGGTGTCCTGATATCTTGAACAGTCATTAAACCTCCGAGGAGCGGGAAGATGATGGGTGCAGCAGGCGAGTACAAAGGCATTGAATAATTCTGAAAGGACTAAAGACAAAACAAGAAAGACACTCTTATTTAATTTAGCTACTTTAATGAATTAAAACTTTTGAAGGCCCCATTTTTGCATTCAGTCTTAGGTAGTGGTGAGAAGGATATCAGAACTGCAACCAGAGAGCACCATAATTGCTGCCAGTGCAATGAGGAGAAAAGATTTTCTTCAGAATTAACTGCACTCCACTCTTATTCTAAAAGCACTTAGATTGGCTGAAATTTCTACCGTGATGAAAGAATATCTCTAGGCAATCCTATTTTTCCTAAGATCACTGACACCATAGCAAAAATGCTAGCATAGCAAACTGAAGGAAACTCTCCCTTAACATGATGGATTGCTGTTTTCAGGCAATTTTTCAAAAGCTGTTTATCTTCCATCTAGATATTCATATGACATGGATATAAAACTTTGAAATATAATTTTATTCTTTAATAACCTACAGTACTTGTTCCCCAGGGGATATTTTAATGCTCTAGCATAATTGATTAAAGAATAAAAAACTGAAATAAAATCAAGTTTTATGTGTTCTTCTGTTTACTAAACCTGCTTTGCATGGGATAATTTAATTATTTTTAATTGCAGCTTAAATGGCCATAATTACATAATTTTCAATATTCAATATATCATTTATACTATTTGCAATAGGATTTTTGAACATTAACATCATCTGATTAATCTCCTTAACAATCACCAACTACTGAGCATATTAAAGCATAAGACAACAGTTCATAAGGCCTATGGTGCTCTCATGAAGACAGAAGAACAAAAATGACATACAATTTTCATTTTTGATTCAGTGCTTATTTTTGTACTATGTGTTAAGGAAGAAAAATGACAATATTTTGTGCTGTTATAATTTTCCCAAAGAAAGCAGAAAATCATAATGTTAAAAATTACAAGTAGGAATTAGGGATAAGGGTAGCAATTATAGTGGAAAAACAAAATCAAAACAAAAATCCTTGCCATAGTTCATCTCACGTAATGTTCAGAAAAATTGCTTTTATTCACATAAGAATGATGGCAGCCTGTCCAAAATAAACTTCTTTTATACTAACCCTGCCTTCAATGCAGCATCTGCAGGGACCTTGCAGTTGTTCTGATCTCTGGTTCATTGGATTTTCTACAGGTCCGACTTTGGAGACTTGAAGTTCTGACTCCAGGGAGACCAAATAGTGGTACTGAAGTGATAAATACCTCAAAACAGCCCCTGCTCTTGGGCTGTGCTTCTGAAGCTGTGAGAGTACTATTCATCTCACAGCCACTGTGATTAAACAGCGCCTCCTATTAGCACGGGTTTTCGGTGGTAATTCTTAAGAAGGAATCCACAAATCAGTGCCCTGAGGTGCTGGGCACAGAACTGTTTCATTCATTCCAGCTGCAGGGGCAGATGCATTCCACAGGAAGACAGAACATGTAGTTCTGGGCAATAATGGTTACATTGGAGCAGCCAAGTCTGCTTGCAGCTCTAGGCAGAGGCCTTGGTCACGTATGAAACATGATGGTTTTGAACTGCAGAGTCCAACTGAGTACCAGAAATGTCCACTATAGATGATCAGAAACATCAGCAGCAATGGTAGTTAAGATCATAAGAACCATGGGAAAAGAGGTGGCCTTGAATACATATAAAAGGCAGCCCGTTGCCCTCCTCCACGCCCCAAATTAACAAAACAAGTAAAGAAGACAGCAGCAAGAAACCAAGAGAAACAGCTACAGACAAAAAAGTATCCCTACTGATTTCCTCACACTCTTGACCAGTGATAGGACTTGAGGAAGCAGCATGAAGCTGAGTCAGGGGAGGTTTAGACTGGGTATCAGGAAAAGGTTTTTCACACAGAGGGTGGCTGAGCACTGGGAGAGGCTCCCCAGGGAAGGCACCAAGCCTGACAGCGTTCCAGAAGGATTTGGACAGCATACTCCGGCACACGGTGTGACTCTTGGGGTATCTTGTGCAGGGCCAGGGGTTGGACTCAGTGAGCCTGATGGCACTTTTCCAACGCAGCGTGTTCTATGATATGAATATTTACAACTAATTAGGAGAATACTACATTATTTTCTCTTTGATCCTGACACATATCCCTTCTATCCCTATTCTTCTCCTTGTCCTTATTTTAAAATTCTGCTCCTTTTTAGAACATTTTGGTACTGAAAAATTTGCTTTTTAAAATAAGATATAGAGATATTTTCTCTGATCTTAATACATTTCTCTCAGCTTCCTAAGCAGATTACCCTTGAACCATACAAATTCTTAATCCAACTTTCTCCCGATGCCATAGCTGCTTATGCCGCTTTAGTAGACCTACAGCCCTTATTCTTCAGACCTGAAGCACCTAAAAGCCTCAAGAACAACTTTCTTTACTTGGTGGCCCTTTTGTCCTATCTTTGTAGATCAGTACTCTACATGACACTGCTCATGGAAAGACCTCTCTATTACTTTTCTCTAAAAATCTCATTATTCTTATCAAATTGGGATTTTCTATGAAAAAAATACTCTTATTTCATAAAGTAGGAGTGTTTTGGATCTTAAAAATTAAGTCTTAAAAGTTTTAAAGCAGAGGAAAAGTGGAGGAAAAGACTAAAAAAATATATTTGTAAACAAACTTTTTTGCAAGTAAAAATAGAGCCATGGAAGAAATAGTATGGCGTTTTCATTTACTGCAAAGTCCTAAAGCACAAATGAAATACATTTTTTCTTCAGGATATTTTCATCTATGGACATTTTTTTGATTATGATGTAAGGAAGAGTGTGGTTGCAGTTTTATTGTAGTTGTTGGTTTATAGCCTCATCTAACTCGGGTTTATTGTAATCCAATCATTCTAAAACCGTTGAGTATCATCAATCCATCAGTGGTTCTTTTCAGGGACTAGTTAAACTGAATATTTTGGGAACCATGAAGCAGAGAACTGAAGAGCATTAATCTATTGACCTTTCATATTCCAGTTAGGAGCACTTGAATTCATAGATGCAATGAAACTTTGTATTGAAGTTGGCATTTTGAAATATCCCCTAAATATTTATTTTTAGGTTGCCTTGAAGAGAACAACCCTGAGTAGCATGCATATTTAATCTCAATTGTTGCTGCATCAAGCATGTTAATTAGGATTTTTCCTTTCATGAGAATATTACGTATTTTATGCAGTATTACTTCTCCTTGGCACAGCTCCAAATAAATTGAGGGTGACAACATGCCGTTCACTTCAGCAAAACTTGACATAATAAAAAATGCATAGAAATACTGCAACAGAAAACCAGTATGCTGGAGTCACAAGAATTAGAATATGAATGATACCACTTCATTTTCATACTCCCAGAGCACCAAAGCAGTGACTAAGGCTCTAGAATAAAGCTAAATACATTCTGTCTATCCACAAGTCATGTCCCAAATAAGCATAGTTGGACCATTGTTATGGAATTAAAGAAAAACTTTGCAGCATATACATGCTGCTCTGATCATTGGTTATTACATTGCTTTCATTCCTTTGTTTTGTTAAATAAAACAACAAATAATGTTATCCATAGTGTCAATATAGTTTCACTGCTTTGACGCAAAATCCAAATCTTTGCCAGTTAATTTCCTTGCTGCTACCTTCAAATTAAAATGCAGTGCCTTTTAGCTTCCCCTAAACCATCCACATGAATAAAATATATTATGAGGACAGCGTAATTAAAGGTAAAGTCATAAAGGTGTATTAATGGATGCAGACAAAAGAAAAAAGAACACCATCATTTTAAAAATAATCTTAAAAGTTTTTGCTTTGCAGGTCTACACCAGAATCTAAGTGGATGAATTTGAGCACACACAGATTTTCCCCGGATATTTTGTAACCGAAAGAAACCACTAGAGGGCAAAATGCCCATTGCTAAAAGCAGAAGTGACCCAGGCATATGAAGGAGAAAAGTAGTAGAGTGGAAAAATTCCCCAAAATAGACTTTTCTTCTCCCCATCTCACCCTACCCCCCAAATTAAAAAGAAGCTTCTAATCAAAATATCAGTTAATAATATAACAATTTTCTCTTAAACTCTGTCAAGGAGACAATTAGGTGACATTTCTCCTGGGGTCAAATCTATGTTGTGCTTGTTCTTTCTTGCTTCTACAAATAGCTGCTTTCTGCGAACATTTTGGTGTTCTCAGCACTAACCCTTTCGGTTTAGGATGTCTGGAAATAGCAGGAACTTGAACTTGCAAGTTTACCAATAGTATGGAGGAAAATAGATAACTAAAGATTCACAGGAGCAATACCTTAATTTAGCAGTAAATTTGGTTTGGCCAGCTATATGAGTAAATATGCATTGCAATTTTTTAAGGGTCCAGCTGTAAAGTTAAATTGCATTTATGATCAAGTGACACATTCAAATCTGAGACTAAAATATTACTGGAACTGAGCTATTAAAGCTATTGCCAAATTCAACTTTTAGGTGCCCTTCTCTCCTGCTGAGTTAGAGCCATGAGTTGGGAGGCCAGGCATCACACAAAATACGTGGGAAATTCTAATGCTGAAAGGTAAAAGGGAAGACTTAGGGGGATCTCATCAGTGTATATAAACATCAAAAGGGAGGGTGCAAAGAGGACGGAGCTAGACTCTTTTCAGTGGTGCCTGGTGACAGAACCAGAGGCAACGGGCACAAGCTGAACATCCACATATTCTCTCTGAACATCCAGAAACACTTTTTCACGGTGACGGTAACCAAGCACTTGTACAGATTGGCCAGAGAGTTGGTAGAGTCCCCATTCTTGGAGATGCTCAAAAGCCATCTGGACATGGCCCTGAGCAGCTGACTCGGTGTCTCTGCTTGAGCAGAGGGGTTGGACCAGATGATGTCCACAGGTCCCTTCCAACCTTGGTTCTGTGAGCGGCACTGAGAGGCAGTGACTCATTCTCAGCTAGGCAGCTACAAACAACCTTGGGTAGTGAAGACACGTAACCTTGTTCTTATGAGAGCTAAAAGAAGACACCATAAAGAGGTGAAGACTTAGTAGAATGAAGAGTAATAATAATAATAATAATGAATAATAATTAAATAAATAGTTTCCTTCAGTTTTTAAGAGAGCATGACATTGACCTTACAGATAACAGCAAGGTAAATAAAAGCGTATATTAACAAAAAAAACTAAAGATACTGTAACAGAAGTGACAACAGATCTCAAGGAACAAACCATATATGAATTACTCGTAATCACAAGTTGAAACCCATCCCAGAATTGTGGAAGAACTGAAAAATGAAGTTGCAGATCAGACAGCATGTATTTTAAGATAGCTTCCATAAGAGAAGAACAAACCTGAAAAACAGAAAAATACTTGTACTCAGGAGAAAAGAATAACCAGATAAATACAGAGTTTTTCATATTACTGAAATAACATGCAAAGGTTTTGGACACATTTTCCATCTATCGACTCGATTTTGTTCAGTAAAAAATGTGAAAATGTAACATAAACTTTTAAAAAATGAAATTATTTTCCACAGTAGGGTAATGAATTAAGAGTTCATCCATCTGGGCTGTAACACTCTGATACACTGAAATCTAGTAGTCTAGCTAAGCAAATAAAGATTAATAGAAATCTAACCTTAACAAGGAATTGGTGTAACAGGAGACAACAACAAAGAGAATTAAACTGGAAACTCATGTGTGAGATTGATTAGGGAAGAAAAAATTAGCTTTTGACCTGACCTCTTTACAAATTTCGATTTTTAGAAAAGGAGTTCTTATCACAAAGATAGGAGACAATGTTAGCAAAACACTGGCGTAAATGACCTGAAGGACCATGTTAGGAGATATTCAGCAATACTAAACACATGCCTGTACAATAATAACTGAAAATATTCAAACTTACTTTTAATTTCAAATTTTTTTCTACCATATGAAAGCAGAAGGACCCGATCGTATTTGTTGATCATAGGTTAATGGGATACTGTTATATGAATGTGATACAGCTACCTAAAAGGCAAATGAAATACTGGAACATCATCATTCAGAATATGGTGACTGTCAATCTTAGGACATTAAATAAAAAGGAAGAGAATTAGGTAAGAGCCATTAAGTCGGTAAGGACAAAGAAAAGTCTGTCATAGGAAAGAAGACTAAGAGACCTCTAGATTTTTTCACAGACCAAAATGAAGGCTGAGGGACAATTTAACTCTTCTTTCTAAAATACTTCAGGAGATATACACTAAAGAGGAAGAATAGCGACTTCAAGGGAGGAACATTGTTAGCACAAATATAGCTATGAATAAACTTTCAAGGCCAAGTCAGGAGAAGCCCTCAAGCAGTTTTTCTATGGGAGATGGGGCAGAAAGGAATGGCAAGGGAAGAGCATAAAAGTACTATTGAGATGGGTTTTTACATAATTATGAAAATATATTCCAGCCCTCTGCTATTGCAGTCATCATTTACAGAGATCTATAAACTCCCTTCTAGTCCTGGTCTTCTTTTGAGAGCATGGTCCAAGACCTCATAAAGAGAGCAAAGAAACTACTCAGAGAGTTCAGCTAGCACATTGGCATATGGATACGCTTTCAACAATTTGACAGACTGGATTAGCATTTCCATAGTTAGGCAGTACCCGAGCCAGTACTCTGAGGCAATTTAGATATTTTATTAAGTTAGGCAGCAAGTGAGAGATCTGAGGATCTCAAGTGATGCATAAATTTCACTCATTGGACTGTCAGGGGTTCTAGCCCACGGTGATCTACGCATATGCACAATAAAATACATGGCACCATACAGCTTCATCATGATAAATCATTTAAATTGCTTTCTGTTCCACTAGCCAAGCTAGCTAGGGCTTCCTATATTGAAGTTTGCACTGTACACACACCAAAAATATCTTGCCTGTGATGAGAAAGAAATCTACAGCTGTAGATAGCTCTAGTAACTTTTGAGTATTATTACAAAGTAGCACACATACAAAGTCAGGTCTTCTCTTTCCCGGAATGAATTTTCTAGAAAAAAAGAAAAAAAAGTAAGAGAAGTCAGTCAGGCATACCTACTGAAGCAAGCAAATTACTAACGTCTTAAATCATTGTCATCACTTTAGTACTCAGGCTTAGGGGACAGAATAACTACACCCCTTGGTGACGGCATCAAAAAAAACTTATTATAAATGAAAACAATCAAAATATTCCACAACAACAAAATAACTGAGTATCTTCTAGCTAGGAATTTGGAACAGGAATTGAATGAGAATCAACAAGAATGCAAAAGAAGCGTTAAGTGATTGTTCTAGTGACAGATTTAAACAAGCCTTAGCAAGTGGATCAAAAACCTTAAAATATATAGGAAATTATTTTAAGTAAAATTCTTATATTGACATTACCACCTCAATAGAACTGTAAAAGAAATCAAAGGAGGTGACTCAGGGGAAAAAAAAACCAGCCACACAAAAACAGACCCCAAGGGGTAATAGTTCTTCATTAGCAGGACATAGAAGGACATATAAAAAGAAAAAGGATAATAGGAAACAAGTGACAGAGAAGCCGCAACAAGGAAAATTTTAAGTGAGTGAATGGAATCAACCTGTTTTGAACTGAGTAAATTCATAGAATTCATTATAGATCAGCAAAAAACAGCAACAAAATATCTAGCATTTTGTGCATTTTTTATGGAATTCATGTCCCTTCATATGCTACAAATAAGGTCTATTCCAATTTATCTACATTTTGGAGTTGTGTTTTTTCATTTTATTAGTAGTGCAAAGAAAGACATTTCTTTAATGATTTCTTTGATCTTTGATGCGATGAATGCTAAGTACATAATATTTAATATGTTGGAACTTTACACTGGACATGAAATTAAGTACTGACAGAGGAAAAACAAAAAGGAAGGTGCTCTATCAGACCTGTGTCTGGTCGGAAAGATGGAGGAAGAAGAAAACTTTTTCCTATTCTGTTAATAATGGCTTTAAAGTTAAATACCAGATTTCTGGATCTAGGTATTACCCAAACAAAAAAAAAAAACCAACCAAACAAAAACAAGCAAACAAACAAAAAAGACCATGACCTCTCTCTTCTGGGCTGGAAAAGGCTGGCTTTCACTTTGAGATGAGAGAAACAAAAAATTAAGCCTGATGACAGTTTTCCACTGCTTTTTTCTCTTCAGCCTAACCTTGGTGTTCATGTAAAGGTTTTCTTTTCTGGAAAGAAACAGGTGAACACTCTTCTGCATTCTCAGGAAATCCTTCTTTTTGAGAAAGTGAGGATGTTGAATTATGTCAAACTGTCATCATCATTAAGCAAAACAAAATTATGATGGATAGCCACATGATTAAAAATTGCCATGTAACAGGGCTTAGCAGATGCTGTCTTATTAGCAGAGCTTTAAAAAAAAATCAGCTAATGCAAATCTCTGATCTATTGCAATGGAAAGCAAAATGTTTCAGCAAGTCACCATAAAAGTGGACTAGATACAAAATTTATAGAAAATATATTTACATACTCAATAATTTACAAAAAATTTTATTTACGCCGTATAATTTATCCAGGTACTCATGAGAGAGATTTCAGGAATATATTCTGAAAACTCTTATGGTAGGATTTTGGATTAATTTTTTTTTCTTTTCTTCCTAAGAATGCTCTCAGTGAGTGAATACTCATTTTCTTTGCGGAGATATTTCACACAATAGAGCTGTCTCCAGGTGCACTGAAAACAAATTTGTAATTATCCTTGAAATTATTCATATTGCATCTAAAATCCTTAATATAGAAAAATCCTTGATAATATTCAAACTATGAAGGACCTTCAGAAGATCTGTAGGGCAGACTGAGAGTCTTTAATTTAAAATTAAGTATCCTGGTAAAGTCAAATATTTTTTATAATGCCCTGGTAACATTATCAAACCTAGTCCCTAGCATGATTGCAAGAAAATACTATTTTCCCTGAGAAAACAAATACGTTGAGAAATCATTTCAATCTCTGTCTTTCCCTGCTTCTCAATTTCTGTTGTTTCTTTACTAGTTTCAACTGCTTCATTTGCTTCCTTTTACCCATACCTTGTCTATTTTACCCACTCTCCCGCCTCCATTACTAATAAATCATGCCTTTATAGAATTATTTTTTACCTCTCTCATTCATCGTCTTTGCTTTGCCTGAAGTTTCTGGGGTTTCTTTTCTTGCTGAGATTCAATATAATAGGCTAGACCAGGCAGGCTGCTTTTGCCTTATAGCACCATAAAATTGCAAGTAGTGAAAAAATTAATTCATTTATTGCAGTGTTACAGTTCAGAAGTTATAGCAGAAATTTGTAATTTTTTTGTTTGGTTTCCTTTAAAGAAAATTAAGTAGTTGTTGAATCTGTCACTTCAGCCTTTTTAAAACACCTTGATTTAAAGTAACATAAATTTTATCCTTATATGATTGCATAATTGAAATAAAAATAATTCTTGCTTATTTAACAGTTACCATTAATTTTTTTAGAAACTAGTTGGATTGTTTGCCCTTTCCTCTTTATTTTGTGTTACATTTCTCCTTTCCCATCTCTTTCTATCACCCAAAAGCTGGTGGAGATGGCTGGATCCCGAAAAGCTGTGGTTGTTCCATGCTGCTGTGCACATAAAATCAGTGCTTTGCTAGAGGAAGGAGCCAAAGAGCCAAAGGTGTCTGGCAGGCAGCCTTTAAACCCTGAGAAGTTTTAAAACTGAACTTCATAGAGTTATAGTTGAAATTTCTGTAGCAGGCTTGGGAGCTACTGAGAGTCCTAGCTCTTGAATCTGAATGTTAAAACAATGCACTAAGAATGCATACGAGCTAAGAGCTGAAATGGACCGTCACACCATGAAATAAAAGCTTGAAAGAGCAGTCAGATTCTGTCAAGATAATCCCTAAGGTCAAAGGAATTCCTCATGAAGGACAGTGCTAGTCCATTCAACAGATATAAACTTTCACTGAATGATAAACAAGATCATATGCCTCTTTCTTAATCTGATGATCTAATTAGGTGAGCTACCTAATGCACTTTTCAAATACTTTGGGATTCTACTGTGATCCATCACCACCTGTAAAGTGGAAACAAGAGCCTAATAGACTTCCACTCATGGGAAACCTTCATGAATTTGTGCTCTGTGCACTATTAGGGAAGTACAGGAAAAAAGAGACATGAATTTTGCAGGGACAGTAGATAAGAAATAAAAATTTTATTTTCTTGCAAAAACACTGGTTTAGATAAGCATCACCAGTTTCAGTCTCCAAATCCAGATGTCTCTGTCTGTTTCAAAACTGATCTGTAAGCCTTCAGACCCACTCTAGATGGATGAGGGGGAAAAACAAAAAAAAAAATCTCCTATCCTTCAGCCATGTTGAGCTCATTTTGTTTACATAATTTCAACTGAAAATATAAATCTCCACTCTCAGCACAACTTGGACCAAATGACCTTCACAGTTCTAGAATAGCCTTTTCCCCCTCCCTTTTATTTTTGGTGAAAATAGAAAACTACTAAACTTGCTGATCTCAACTTTATCCCATGAGATGAAGTGTCTAAGCATAATCTATGGTTCCTTGAAAACACATAAGCTTGAAATCTCTTTGGTGATATTTCCATCTCAACAACAGTAAAACTGGGTGGCAAGGGCAGAAAGAGATGTTGCTGAAGTTTGCTTTAAAAATAAAGTTCAATTATGGATGAGCTCTTAGTCCGAGGGCATTTAATTTGACAATAAACAAGTAGCAATTTTTTTGACATCTAAATGCCAAGCATCGTATTTCCAGCAGTTCGAAGCACTTACATGCATAGTTTTCATTCCCCCTGCTTCCAGCTGGCAGTCCCACGTGGATTTCTAGTGCAAAATTAACTATGACTGGCGCAAAGCATATTCCTGCAGGCAAGGAGATTGGAAGAGGCATACATATTTTGCCTTGGCTGAAGCTTGTACAAGATGGTAACTTCAGTTACATTCCAAAATGGTCTTTTGCAGAATGTATTGGTTTATGCTGGAAAGCAGACCCTCGAGTTTTAAATAAATCAGTGTGCCATTTTTTAATTATTCTCCTGCCTCTTTTGTGTAGCTGCATCAGATGCTGTGTATTTTTCCAGCATTATTCTTTGTAATCAAATTCATACTTCAGAGAGTCACATATATTTTACAATAGCTTTTCTTGTTTGTATTATTATAAACTAAATCAACTGCTTCTTTTTACATATAGAACAGAAAGTTTATGGTCTTATTAAAACTCCAGTAACAGCCTATTAAATTTATTGTTGTGCAAAATAAAAGACATATCTTAAAGAGGGAAGTGCTTTATTGTTTGGAGGTGAGGGATTTCCACCAAATTTTAGTCCAATATTCTCCATCATCATGTCTATCATAACTGCAATAGTAAAGACTAAAGGACATGAGGATAAGTAACAATTGAATGTTACCATAGTTTCTCACTTGTTGAATTCCCTAATATTCAAGGATATTACAATCCCTGTTTATAGACACAGCTGCTTTCTCTAGTACATCAGACCTCCTGATAAATCACTTCACAGCCTATTTTTCCTTACTTTCCATTTCATTCTTCTTGGATCAATGTCCTCAGAAAAGCACCTGCTCTACTGAAACAATATGTTCCCCACAACTGGGATTGGCACAGGTCGTTGCTCTGCTCTAGGCTTGCGGGACAACAAATTTCTACGTCAGAAGAAAGAAAGATGAATTAATAACTTTGCTTCTCTGTGCTGGCTCTATTTGTCACTGCTTCTGCCCTTCTGTCATAGCTAGAAAGACATATTGAGCATTGGCACTCCTTATTGCCTGGAATAGTCCATGAAACAAAAATACACACACAAGAAGAATTAGAAACATGCAGGCCTGAAGATTATGAAATCTATCAGACTTTTTGGTATCTAGTAAATGTGAAAGGTGCTCCCTCTGCTTCAAAAATGAAGCTTACTGGGGCACTCCAAGACAGATGCTCTCTCTACAGCTGTCCTTCGAAGCAGTGAAGCCTGTGAGCAAGGTGGCTAACCTTTGGCATGCTCCTAGACCAGACTGCCTATCCAGGCTCAGACCATCCACACTGTTATACAGAGAAAGCCAAAACTTTGTCCCCTTTGGTGAACCCACTGCAGTGCCAGTCTGACATTTCAACACATAATGCTGAGAACTGTCTAGGAAGGTCTCGGCCGACTGATCTGCTGTGGCACATGTGATGGCAGATGTAGCCAATGTAAGAAAATTGTCCCAAATCTGCACATTAACTTGCCTGTCGACATCTGAGTATGGGCTTGTATCAAAGTATCAACAGCAAAGAATCATTTGGTCGTAAGGGTGGTTTCAGGCTACCCGGCTGGATCTTAAAATGGAAATATAACTAATGAAAATGAGGGGCCCACTTTACACAAAATCGTTTTATCCCTGATATACCATTTATACTGATATACCATCAGTAAAATACCATGTGCTGTCAGTGACCCTGTTTTAAGTAACATGTTAGTGAGATGGAACTGACTAAAGTAACCCCAGCAAAGGGTAACTGTCTGAGAAGAGCACTTTATATAGAGTTTCAAAGCTCTCTATTCAGTTTGTGAATGATCATGCCTAGGAATATTGGAATTTCTCTCTATTGAAGGTGTGACTCTTTGATTATCATCTTACAAAAGTTCTATTTCCTACAATTCGGCTATCTTTATGTGTAGTCCTCGGCATATCGGTACCTTGTAACAAATATACAGAAATTGTTAGGTTTTATCATAACATGTACGGGTTTACTACCTCTAAAAATATGAAAAGCTTTTGTGCATAACGTAATTCCTAAATAATTGTGTCCCAAATTAAAAGCTTGAAAGGATATAGACAAGTAATCTAAAGTGGCAATAGATAGCATGACTGTATATATAAAACGCAAGGTTTAATTGAGTTTCTCCTTATTTACTACCAGTAAAACAAGCCAAAATGAAACCTTAAAATAGCATTGCTTCACTTTATTAAACTAAAAATGCATTCTTACAAAAGACATCCTGACAGCTTCAAGATTAACTAGTATCTTCATATCAAGACTACCAATCAATGTAGATATATTTGAAATTGTTTCCTCCAAGTCGAGTTTTGTACACTAAAATCAATGACCTGATGAATTTAATGTCATCCAAATTACTGCCTTTATATACTATTGAAATTTTCCTTTCTCATATGCTCTACCCATTTTTATGTTTAAAAAAACCAACAATCACAGCTATTCTCTGTGTTCTTTGGAGAGTATTCCCTCACGGGGGCATGCCAAAACTTTCTCCTATGCTGTAGAGAATGAGAGCCTTTTCTGAAGTGTAGACATCTCTGACAACATTGGTTGCCTTCACTCAATCCCAAACCAAAGAACCTTTTATTACAAGATCTGAACCTGACAGAAAATCCAAGAAATAACAAAAATTTGGTACATTCACAAAAACAAATAAATCTGTTTCTATAGGTTCTGGAGACTTCTTAGATAAGGGCACGATATTTTCCAGCATCAAGGGCCAAACTATTGGCATCCACTTGACCCTCAGTACTGCTCCTTATGGTTCCAGCCAAAAAGTATCCAAGCTGCATGAATTGTTTTCACAGCTTCTGAATACCCACATCTCTCTAAGAGGCCTAGCACTTCCAAAGTGGCAGATCATTCAACATGCACCATTTGTTCCATCCCTACAGTGGATAAATCATAACATCAAAAAATTGGCATTTAGACTAAAACTGCTGACAGTCCCTTACCTACAACATTTGGCATGACTGCAGTAACACAGTATAAGAGTTTAACGTTTCAAGGTTAGAACTGTTGATGAGTCTGTACATTTCTGAATTAAGCCTGAAATTTCTTGGCCTACATTTTAAATTGAGTTGCCTCTGAAAGTGCTCCTGAGAGGAGGAACAGCTAAGGTACACTGGTACACGCACACGAATTGCTATGCAAGCCAAGCTGTACTATTAGTGTAAATATATCCTGAGAGAACCAGAGATACAGGAAAATTGTACTACCTAAATCAAAGATATCTAAAAAACATTATCGTAAATAATTTTACTTCATGTGTAAATTAATTCTCTCTACTTAAATCAAGACATATTATTTTGGTACAACAGAAGACACTTGGCAAAATTAACAGAAGCAATTTGTCGTGGTGGGGTTTTTTCGCCCTTTCAGTCTTGTGAAGGAAAAGACATTGAGTGTCATGAATTCCAACATTCAATCTCCAATACTATATTTCCCTTTTCTTCCTACTGGAGTTCAAAATGAACATGGGATGTCAGGCACTTAGCACTGCGCATTGCAAAGATGTGAGGTCTTTAGACAGACTATTAAAAGTTCTTATCAGCACCACCATATGCTACAAGACAGAATGCACATAAATCTGTCCACACACATAATTCTCGTTTTCCGATTAAAGAATAACTTACACAGAAACCACACATACTTCTTTCCTCCAGCATTGTGACTCTGTTTAGGGGTATACAAAGGCAATTAATCTGCCAGAGAAAATAACAAACCAGTGTATTTGAAATAGGGACAACTTGATTTGCCCATGAACTATTTCAAATCAATTTTCTGTATGTAATTTCATTGCCAGACTTGTAAAAATACTTCCATCTAAACATATTAACATTCAGTAAGAGGATATTAAAACATATGTAATCTCTATTTTTTTTCAAATTTGGGTGACTTTTTTAATGTGATTGTGAAAGAAAAACCTTTCTTCACTTTTAGTAATAATTTTATCATGAGTCCGATAAGGAGCCTACCCACCAAAAAAAAAAAAATCTTGTCTACAGTGTGAGACAAAAAATCACGTATCTTTCCCAAATAGCATATGAGTTATTTCTGAAGGGGAAAAAAAAAATAAAAAAGAAACAGTCTTTGTACTTATCATTTAAAAAAATATTAATTTGGGTTTTTTTTCTTTCAGCTGGGTAGGCATATAAACCGGGAGTGGTAAACTCCACTGGTATATATAATCAGAACTTCTCATAAGAAAAAATTTTATTGTCATTGTAGCTTGATGGCCTGAGAATATCAAGAAAAGGTAATATCTTCTGTTATGTGTAAAAAGATGATCTTAAAAACAATGTCAAAGAGTAACACTGGGTTCCCCAAGACTCGAAGCAGCTCATGGGTCATCAATGAAATGTAGACTTCAGAGGTGAGCAAAAACTGATGTTGCAGTAATGACAAAATCCCAAAAACAAAAAACAAGTATCTCAACCTACATTAAATATACTATGTATTGTAAATTAAGATATATCATAGAGTTTAAAGCCAGTGAAAAAAACAGAAGATGTAAATCAGGTTAGAAAACATTAAACTACCTTAAGCAGACATTGGAATGACAAGAAAAAAAATATATACTCCTTCAAAGAGGAAGAAAAACTTTATCACTATCTTCAAATTCCTCCTTTTCTGGAATTCAGGATCCTGAGAACTCACTGCAGTCCCACCCTGACTCATTTAGGATGAGAGATGCAACAGAAGGATGACGACAAAGCTTGATACAACCATTTTACACATATTAATAATGGGATCTGTTTGACATTAATTTGGACAGTAACTGTTAGTATCATTTCAGCTGGACTAATCATAATATCTTTGTTTCGTCTTAGTAAAATCTGTTAGGATTTTATGGCAAAGAACAACAAATTTCCTTGTTTTACATTTAATGTATGTCCTCCTTTCTGTCCATAGCAAGATTTTAACAACTATGGCAGGTAGGTTATACACAGGAATGTAATTTAAAGGCTACATAATGCTGTAACATGAAAAACAATATGCAAATCAGAAATCAGAGAAAACACAAATGTCCACAGATACAGACAGCATAGTGGTTTCCCAGTCATTAATTAGTCACTAGTCATGCAATGATACTCTGCAGAATAACTTCCTAAATTAACTTGGATAGTTAAAGTGACAAGATTATAAATCCAAACTATGCTGATAAATACGTATATTTATATTTTCCATACATGTGTGTATTTTGCCTGGGAAAACATTTACACATTCAAGAGGAGACAGCTGCTG
Source organism: Falcunculus frontatus (assembly GCA_013398115.1). Classification (NCBI taxonomy): domain Eukaryota; kingdom Metazoa; phylum Chordata; class Aves; order Passeriformes; genus Falcunculus; species Falcunculus frontatus. Next base: position 902,128 of record VZRV01010155.1, on the reverse strand, counting down.
ACCTTGTAGGTACAAATTCTAACAAGTAAAATCAGGTACAAGATTAATTAGGTGTTAGTGAAGCAACTGAAAAGAAAAATAAAGGAATATATTAATTGAACGAGATTACAGACAGGCAGCATGACAAAGACTCTTTGAAGTAACAAGATGCCTTTTAAAGAGATATTGGGTTTGACAAAAAACCTTAAATTATTATGCAAATCATGTTTGCATGTATGATGCTTGCTAAAAGTTCATTTGACCTTATTTCCTTTCTTCAGTCCTGTAATAAAAAGTAATTACAGCACGTAAGGACAAATTAATGTATTTGAACCTTCTGCTACAGTTTTCTTGAAATTCACCTTTGGCACTCCCTGTATTGACATATTTCTGCCTTTAATAACTTTAACCTTACATGATCCTTGAGGAGGTGATTTATCTTTTCTAGGCTACTAATAATAAAGATGGGAGTCGTAGTGGCTGGTTACAAACCAGCAAGCTCCACACCAGGATTTACAGAGAAATGTTGTTTGCTGTCCCAGGAATTTAAGAAGTTAAACGTAAGGCTATTTCCATTACAGTCTAGGCTAAAAAAGCAACAAATGTTGTCACCTGCAACATGTTATCACTGCTGCAAGTGCTTTAATGGCAATGTGCCTGCAAACTCCCCTACCAGATTTACTATGATAAGTTACTTTCAAGGTCTTCTTCTCTTAATTGCTCATTGATTACTCACTATTCTTTACAATGAGAACCCCTGAGTTTAATTGGAATCAATGGTGACAAATGGTGTACGGTCCCAATCCCTTACTTAATTGGAGAGATATACACTTCCAGTTTTAATTGTAAGTATTAATTGCTACCTCACCTGTTCTGCTATTGTGCTTTACAGCAACACTCTGTCCTTTATTGCTTTGTTTGATGCTTGGTCTGAACTGCTCCGAACTGCATCACCTCAAAATGCTTTGTTTATTTGCTCTTTAACACAGAAGTGCTCTTCTCATGTCTTTCAGAAAACATTTGCACCCTTCCACCTGAGAAGGTTGTCATCCTCTGTTCCACATTCACTTTTCAATTTTAATATCAAAGCAAAGTAGTGGTTATTTTCAGCGTTCAGCAAAAGCAATAGACCTCATCTAAACCAGTGGAAATAGGCTTCCATCATGCATGTCCATATTACCTTCTAGCTTAGGAAAGGTTAATATAAAATGTTCTGTAGTTTAAGCTGCAGGAGATCCAATTCCGAGTAAAGAGCAGATTATTAGACTAGGTACATCTATGCACATCACTAAGGCAAATAAATTTTTAGACAGGTGTGCACTGAAGCAATTATATTCTAATTAGAGACCTACAACATTTTTATCACACTTAATTTAACACATGACGTAACCTATTACAGAGGAATACAATTATAAAATTTTTAGTGCTGCATTACTACTAGGAAATAAGAAGCATTTCTGCAGTGTACCTATACATGATATTAGGCTTATTTTACACTCATCTGGGAAAAGTAGAAGATAATTCTTGGAAGGATCATTGGAGTGAAGCAAATAATACCAGTTAAAATCAGCAGGTTCTCAAATCATGTCAGAGCTTCTAAATCTAACTTTTTAAACTAGAATCATGGATAGAATCATGAGTTTAAGCTACATCTGATATCTGATCCTTGGTGCTACATGAAATAAATTTCATTAATACCAAACAGAGAGCTAACAGACAGCAGTACTTCAGCTTAATAAACAGTGACTTTGAAAGACCCTTCTCAGCTTAATAGCTCACTTACATTGATTATACCAAGATTTTCTTTTTAGCCACTTTAACTCAGATAGTCGATATAACATTTTGGCTGTTATACTTTATTGCTTTAAATTATTCAGGAAAGGGAGTACAAGGGCAGACAGATAAGGTCTTTTTGTTCTTGCTATAAGTAACATAGTATATTGTCTTCCCCTCTGCCCTACTTTCTTTCTTCCTGTCCAATTTTCATTTTGATGCTCTTTAATTGATCATAGTCTGATTTCAATATTTAGTCCTCTCTTTCTGAAGTCCCATAAAGCAAATAATTAGAGAAAGAAGAGTAATTCTCTCCTAGATAGAAGAGTGACAAAACGACGCAGAACACATTAAGATATCTTGGAATTTGCGATCCAGTTTTGGTCACCTGCATTAGTCAAAATGAGGTTTGGATCCTTACAATGTAGTATCTCACAGCTAAGAAAGTTGCAGATATGTATTATTGTTACACGGAGCAAAATATATCAAAAAATTGCACCAGCTATTTCTGAAACGTCATTTTCACTTTTATAATACCATAAGTTCACATTGGTACGAAATTCAGGATGCCTACTTTAGATGCAGTGTAAATGCAGACACTTTTCTTCTCCACCGACAAAACTTTCGAATTATTGATGCATGTGCTTAAGCCCCTGAATTACCCTTTTAGGACACTTTTTTGAATATGTCTATATTATGGTTCCTACAAGAGGCAGGCAGCATCTATCAATACCAGTCAAACAAAAACGAAAGGCTTGATCATTACTTTACTTGCTCTGATAATGAAGATCAAAAGGTCTTTACACACCTCATAACAGAGTTCCTAAGTTGAGCCCAGCTGAAGCACTAGGCTGAAGAGCTGTGGCAGAAATAGAACTTCTATGTTTAGATTATCCATTTGATTGAATAGAGCTTATTCCCATTTCATCCTGGGAAAATTCTGTCTCCTCCTCAGGGTATCTTCTCCTGGAACATGTGGGATACTTAGGATCTCTAAAATTACTTAAGAAGAAAGTTAGGGAATGTAAAGTCATGGTAAAATGGAGTAAAATGTTCTCTGTTTCACTTCAGCCACTTAAAAGAAAAAAACACTCTGCTCTTACCTCATGTCATTTTGATATGTTCCCAGGTTGTTACCTCTGTTCTATGTTGAGACAAGTTATTTAACTGAGTAATTGTCTTTTATTTATAAACAGTCACATCTCCTGCACAAAGTTTAGAGCACCCAAACTCTTTATGTCATAGTGCCCTAACAAAAAAAGCAGCTAAAGTACCAGTTTCTTAGAGCAGGAAGTTAAAATTACCCTCTAACACTTGTTATTACAATTTGTGATATAATGAAGTTAATTCTTCCTGTAAGCATATTTGGATGCATATTGTTACCATAATTATTGATGTAATTTCTAATGAGGGAATTCTATCATTCTGAGTGATTGTCAGTTTCAAATGAGATATAAATGTTGAAACTTGCAGCTTGGTATTTTGAATTCTATGGCATATATCAAGACATTTAAACATAGCTACTCAACTGAGTGAGGGGCTTACAGCCTGAAAACTTGGCTAATCATCTTTTGTAGTAGAAAAGTCTATACAGTGTAACAGGAATTTACGGGAGATTTTTAAACTTTTTTTAACATTATGAAACTCAACAGTACATATACTTTGCAGTAGTCTTTGAATGTTAAGCTCTGTAGGGATCTTCCATTATCTTGAAAGACACAGAGAAGCTTAAAAAAGTCTTTGGTCCACAAGGGAAGATGAGGATTGTGATGCACAGTCTCACAGCACCTTTTTTTTTCCCCTAAGACTGCTGCTGTGGCAGAAACACACAACACCAAGGTAGATAACTTTGATCAAATTCACATAGCCTAAATTCCACAAGAGCACAAAACCCAGAGCATTATTCAGCAGTTTAGGGGTCTTTATATTTAAACATAACCAGTGCTTAAGCATTCCCTTCATCAACCAGTGGAAAAAAATTACATGCATACTAAATAAACATCCATACTGAATCATACCTTCCTACTGAAACCATGACTGTCTTGCTGGCAGAATCATTAATGGAATTGGAACCAAAAGTTTTTACTTTCTTAAAAAGAAGAGACAAATGACAGCTGTATGGCAGTGACATGTAAGAATGTGAAGAACGTATCTCGTCCTAGAAATTGTTCTATGGATTCAACAAAACATTTACAGTACTAAAGAATTATTATGTCCTTTTAGTATTTAGGCAATCCCTTGAAAAATTGGCTGATTGTACTCAGCCTGTAAACAGGCTGGTTTATGGGCAAATCAATCAGGTTTGATACCACCTCCACCTCTGTTAAAAAGGAATTGAATCTGTAAAAAACTGATTTATAAACCTAACCTGCCATTTCTAGGGTTCACAGTTTATTTTATTAGTGGGATTCATGCAAGAGATTAAAAAGATATCAAGGAGGATATTTTGAACTCGAGAACTCCAGACAGGAACAAAAAGTGCAAATTAAGGTAGAGCTTCAAGTCAGAATTTAGGTGCATATATTTTTCAGATAGCTACTGTACAGAGATGGATAAAGCTGTGATTTTGAAGCATAATTTTAGACATTAATTTAAAATTTATTATAGGTACTCCAGGGATTCTAGTGTAACGGATAAACAAAGAAGACACCAACTCTATGAACAAGTGGGGTCTTTCACCTTCCTTAATTCTGCCATCTTTCATAACTGCTTCCATGTTCTGTTTTGTGACATAGGCAAAGGTTAGCACAACTACCACCAATCAACACCTGTCTGGAAATGTCTCTTCCCAGGTTTTCCTAAGGTCCTTGAACAGTAGCTTCTACTTTCCTATCACAAGCTTAAATTACTTTTCTACTTTGCCTTATGATGGGTCGAAGCTAATAAATTTGCTAACCCCAGTATCAGTAACAGCCACAGGAGCTAAATAAATGAACATTTCTAGTCCATGACATTATCCAATAACAAATGCAGAACATCTATCAGAATTCATTATGTCTTATTTCATTGAACAATTTCTTTAGTATGAATTATTTAAATACTCCAGCCCTGGATCTTCTTCTAGAAAATATTTTCTTTTCTGAAGCTGGCAAGCAAAAACTGATTTAGTTACCAATATTCCTGTTTTGAGATATGAATACTCAATGATAACAACATTAAAAAAAAAAAAAATTACATAGAGTTTCAACAGAACATTTGGGACCTAGAAATAAATTTTGATACTTGAAGAATAATAGTGGTATTACTGAAACTTGACCATGAGTTTAGCAGCAAGACCAGGCACAATAGCCCTTACATAATATAAAACTTAATAAGGCAGCAGAACATGACAAGAGGCACTGATATGTTTAGGCAACCTGGGGTCTAGCCTATGCAAGTTATGCATTGTGCATAATACTCTTTTTTAACAATTGGCAAAGAAACTCAGATTTTTCTAGCTAACCAAATATTTAAAATGCATCCCAGTATAGTGGGATTGTTTCCTCTTATTTGTTTTTATAATTTTTATAATTTAGTCCTGTTTAATGCATTAATTCTAACCCACCCATCCATATGCTTCCTTGTTGGTAATGATAGCTCAGCAATTACGAAGCTATTTATGTTTTTTTTTATTGTTCGAAAGGCAATTTTTTTTTAAAGGTCCATTACTTCTAGCTTTAGACCTTTTAAAAAAATAAACTAGCTAAGAGATACAAAAGGGCAGACACAGACAGAAGAAACACACCGCTGGAAGAATGAAAATGGTAAACAAGAAGATGTTTAATAATTTTAATAGTTTAATAATTTAAATAAGATGGGTTTTACTTCAAAGAGGGTTTGGACTGTGAAAACATAGAAAAAAATTACAGAATTTTAGGCATCAGATATTCTTTCACAACAGAAGAATTTCTTAAAAGATAAGTTCTCTAAATTGATGACAAAGAACAAAACTAAATCCCTACAGGGTTTTTTTAGGCAAATTGATGATTCTTCTCTAATTATGAAGGTAGAGGTACATATGTGAACTTTAGAGTTTAAGCTGTTAAATGCGAAGATGACTAAACATGGGATGGAGAAACAGGAGGATAAGGAAGATTATCTTTACTGCTTGACAATAGGCATTTGGGGACTGTTTAGTTGGGGCAACCATAGAACTTTATGGGACAACAGGGTGAGTCAAATTTTGAGGTAAAGGAAATGTGCTAAAAGCATATAGCAAGAAGGATGAGACAGAAAACAAGAATGACAAAGCAAGTATCCGGGGATAAAAAACGTGGAGTAGTAACTTAACCTATGGATTATTCTCTTATATTATATGTTTCTATTGTAACAAAAAGACAGCTCTTCTATCAAGAAAAGAAGAGCAGAATAGAACAGCTGAGCAATTCACAGTTACATATGAATGCAGCAACAGTCTTGCCTCCTTATTGAATGTAAATTAATACTCCACAACCAAGGAAACCTTGAGTTTGTTTTGACTCAACATATTTAATAATTTCCCTACAAGGTTCAAATATAGGAAGAAGCTAACATCATGACTTCCAGGCAGGTTAACAAAGATTGTTATTGTCACCCACTAAAATATTATTCCACACGTATTCAACAATTTTGGATCAATGGGCAGACGCCAACTGTATGAAGTCTAATAAGGCAAAGTGCTGTGTCCTGCACTTGGATCCCAACAATCCCATGCAATGCTACAGGCGAGGGGAAGAGTGGCTGAAAAGCAGCCTGGTGGAAAAGGACCTGGGATGCAGGTCAACAGCAGTCTGAACGTGAGCCAGCTGTGCCCAGGTGGCCAAGAAGGAGGAGCAGCTGAGTGAGCTGTGGTTGTTCAGTCTAGAAAGAGGAGGCTCAGGGGTGACCTTCTTGCTTTCTACAGCTACCTGAAAGGAGGTTGAAGCCAGCTGGGAATCGGCCTCTGCTCCCAGGCGACAAGAGGAAATGGCCTCAAGCTTTGCCAGGACAGGCTCAGGCTGGACATCAGGAAGAATTTTTTTTCACTGAAATGATTGTCAGCCATTGGAATAGGCTGCCCAGGGAAGTGGTGGAGTGTTCCCTGGAAGTGTTCAAGAAATGACTGTATGTGGTACTCAGTGCTATGGTTTAGTTGACATGGTGGTGTTCGGTTGAAAGTTGGACTTGATGATCTTGGAGGTCTTTTCCACCCTTAATGATTCCACGATTCTATGAGCACTATCACCAGTCTTAGGTGTCACAACTAAAGTCAGCCAATACAATATATTCAGCATCACTGAATACTCATTATTCTCAGAGGAGAAGTTAAGTTTAAAACTAAATTCAATACTTCAACTTGCACAGCACAGAAAGCACACAGATTATTTCCAAAGCAAAGTAAATGTCTGTGATACAGAAATAACTCACATTTATGGCAGCTGTCACATATGTACCGTAGTTTATAAAGTGCTATTTTTCCTATTTCTAGTTACTAGTCTTCATATATTTGAAGAACAACACTCTAGACATTTAAACCTGGGACAAATCTTCTAATTTGAAATAAAGAACTTGTACTCCATACTCCATGATTTAATTGACAAAGAATACAAACTGATTATGAACATGAGAGAATTATGACAAAAAACTCAACCTCCTGGTACGCCACATATAATTTCCAAGAGGCAGAATGCAGAAAGAAAAAAATATTCAAAGAGACAAGAAAGCATATAGCAGTAACACCAATTAAATCACATTTGACGTGTACTAAAAAAAAATAAAAGCTTTTTCAAATCTGCAAGAATAATCTCCTATCTCTCTTCCTCTCATTTTCCAAGCCCTTCAGGCAGTTCCAGTGACAAGAAATATGGTCCATATGTATGTTCTGATACCACATTTATAGAATATCAGGAATAGCAGCTTCAAAGTTATTATATCACTAAATTACTTTCTGGTAATACAAAATTGAACCATCTATAAAGGCAATATGATTATATACATATATAATTAGAAAAAAAAAATCAAGTCATGGTCAGAAACTCTTTCTTTTAACAAGAAACATAGCTTCAGGCTAATGATGTTTTCCACCATTAGAAACGAAAAAAAGGCAAGTCAGGCTAATTGTTCTCCATGATAAGCTGGCTATTACCCAATAACTTTAGTGATTCTAATGGAATTTGGTTAAAGTCAGAAAACCTGAGGCTAACCAGTCAGGCTTGACTTTCCCTGCTAAAAAAGAATGAAACAGTAAAACTTACTGTTTTATAATACTGTCATTCATATGCTTCACTGTTTCTTTCATCAATTATATTTAGGGAAAAAAGGGATCTAAAATACTGTTGATGAGAATATTGTTTTGCATCTCTTTAAGACCCTTGATGCTAACTGCATAAACAAGACAGCATGGTGAACTCAAACTACTTTTAGTGCAACTTGGGACCCAGCCAGGCCTCTGAGGCAAATCATACACCTGGCTGAATAATTTCAATGTGCAGCGCCCCAGGAACCATTCTGTCTGAGACTTTAGATTTGCCCTATCTCATCTGAAAAATACTTTGCCTCCAAAACATATGGACATCACGAAGGCTCACAGATGTTGAAGATATCTCTGAGATGTCTTGAGGGACCTGAAAGACCTTGCTCCTCCCACAAATCCCTTATGGGTCTCCTCTCCCGTGTAGTTTGAAAATAACAAGAGAAAGTGGTCCACAGCACAGAAATGCTCAAAGAAAAAGTTATTATAGCTCAATTATCTTATTTATAGAGATTTATCTTACTCACAGTGAAATTGATAAAATATAAGAAATCTGAAACTTCCTCGTCTTGAATTTGGCCTTGACTTTCACCCTTTGATGTATACTGTACCTGTGCTTTGCAGGATAGTTTGGTTATAACCAAACAATATTTTCCTGTAAAAATCATACTATTTTTTTAAATGTGTAAAGTGATTGATTATTATGCAGCTACTACTTTACAAATTCTCTTGAATAAATCATATTTTTAAAGAAAAAAAATTAGAATAATTAAAAAGAAGCTCCTTAGTGCAGTGGTTTAAACGTTGGTATTTAGAAAGTAATAGTACCATACAACATAATCACAAGCAGTATTTTGTGCATAATTCAATGGTTTTCCTAGTTTAGGAGCTAAAATAAAAAGTACTGAATGGAAACATAATTTCCAGTTTCCCTTTGGGGATCTCTGTGTTCAATTATTGATAATCAAAATAGTGATTCAGTCACTTTCCAAACTAATTATTCTTAAATTATCCATTAGCTGTGCCAACTTTTTTAATTAAAGTAAACAGTAAGCAGCTGTTCCTCCACAGTCACTACCTGCTTCTTGTAACTGAAGCCCTTTCATTTTCTATCTTAATGGAAATTAAAATACACTCTTGCTAATTCTATCCAATTATTTTTACCCACTAGTATACAGAATTCCATTAAATTTCAAGCATCTTTGAAGGCAAATGAAGGTGTACGCAGAAGGCAGGTGTGCATATATTTAAAAAAAAAAAATAGAAGTTCATAAAATCTGAAATTATGTGGACAGAATCAGGGTATTTATTAAGGAAAGATCATAAGATTTAAAATTTAAAATGTCAATGTCTCCATTAGGTGAAAGCACAAAAGAAGACAGGTCTCTAAAATAAACTTCATCTGTTGCCCACCTTTATAAACAAGTTTTCGTTCACATTTCTTTGGAGAATTCACTGTGACAGTAGAAAGAAGGGAGAGAAAGAAATTTCTTATGACCCTTAGAGGTTTTGGGAAGCTCCCATGGAGAAAGGTATGATGTATTTTTAATAAACTTTGTGAAATTTAATGAGAAATTTTAAAGCATTGAAGAATATTTCATTGAGATAAAAATAAGTGCTGCTAAATTCTACCCCTTCCTAAACAGCAGATGAGAATCTTTTACTTGTCTTATAATCACCTCCTCTTATTTTGAAAGAATGTGCATGTACTTTTTTAAAAATTTATTTCAAAAATTACTCTTGCTCTTTAAGACTTTTTCGGCTTCTTTTTCCCTTAGCATTGTAAACACTGTTCTGTCCAGAACTTTTCCTGATTTTTTTTTTTTTTTTTTTTTT
>VZRV01010155.1:871920-892340 GCA_013398115.1 Falcunculus frontatus | reverse complement strand
TGGGGGGGGGCAGGTAGGGGGGAAGTTCTTTTAGTTTGGTTTGGGGTTTGGTTTGGGGGTTTTTTGGGATGTATCAGATCAGAGACTGCTAAAGCAGGAGATACAGAGACAGGCAGAATAAGCAGAGAGAGTCCAAAATAATTCCACTGAGAGTTTGGATGTGTCCTCAGTTCTTAGGAAAATGCATGCTGTCAGACGTTCATGCTGTGTTCATTTAAAATATTGCAGACAAGATTTCAACAGTAGTGACAACTATTTCTTAAAATTTCAGAGAACATGGAAAAAACACCCTATCGCCTAAAAATAGTATTTTCTGCTGATATTAGAATGAGTCTTTATCCATAGAGAATATAGAATTCAAAAAGAAAACCTTCACATCAGAAATTACTTCAGGAAAAAATATGTTATATAGTTATCACATACACAGCATTGAACTTGTTTTTCTTCCCTGTCCTGTCACCAAGAATTTCTTAGTCTATTTCATCCCCAGGATTCACATTTCTGTACTGTGAAGCACTGAGTGCTGGGGCAAGCAGGAATACTCCATTCTGAATAAGAAATGCACGGTCATTTTATGCATCTAAGGAAATCTGAATTATTTCTTCTCCCACTCTCCTGCTCTCCCCCATCAAGTTTCAATCTCCAGACTACCCAGCCCTCTCCCTTTTCTGCATCTATTCTGTCTTATTGACAGCCAATCCGATCTAAACAATAAACAAATGGCTATCATATTACATCACACCTATATAACACATCCAAAGTTGGTTTGGCTCTGGGTTTGTACCTGCACACTGTTAGAGAGGTCTGAGTACTCTGTGGAATCCTGCATCTCAGGCCACCATGCCAAACTGATACGTGAGCTGAATATTTTTTGAAAGGCAAGTTTAGAAAGCTACTTTGAAGCTGTTTACTGCTGTTTCCTAAAATCAGGAGAATAGAGAGTAACTCCTGTGTGCTGGGGTCAGACTAAGGTGAGATGAAACAACATTCCTTACCAGCTGATATTGTCACCCCTGCTGCAGACCTGGCTCTCATTTCTGCTTCTTCCAAGAGTAGGCAAGAACAAGATTTTTGGAGAAAAGTGCTGTTATTTTGCACCTCTCCACTGAAATCAAAGCACAGATGCAGTGGCACCAACCACTCACCCCTGCTCCTGGGAGGAGAACCTTTTCCAGGATAATACCTTCAAAAAGTCTGAATATACATCAACACTCAAGCATTCTAGTTACTGTTTAAGCACACAACCCATTAATGCAAGTGAGGTTTCCTGAATTCTGACTTTGCTGGCAGGTAAAAAAGGTGAAGAGGTTGTGATGCTGGCAATGACTGCTGTCAGTGCTCCATTAAAATTATATAGCATCCTTCTTTCTCTTCTGTTGGTCAAGGGAAGAAATAAATCAATGTTTCTCTGCTTTCACAATAATGACACTACACAAAATAGATGGATAGTGGAAAGTGGCATCAAATATCACCCTGTCACAAAGGCTCAAGGAGTAACGTGAAGAGCAAAATACAGGAAACCTCTAATGCACCGAAATATATTCCCATGAGGAAAGAGCAAGGACAAAAGGCTGTGGTCCAATGAACAGGACGCTGATCAAGGAATAGAAGACTTTTGATTCCCTTTCTAGCTTCACTGCTAATCCAGTCTGCACTCATACCCGTGTGACCTTAATGCCTCATGACTCAGAACTCCCATAGGGGCAATAACTGCAATAGCCTTTTACAGACAGCTTCTGTTGCACCAGATTGAAATCCAAAATCTTCGCACCCATTTGTTTAAAGCTAGGTTTTCTTCTAAGATTAAAAGTGAGCAGAATTTAGTAGGAAAGAAACCAATTTCAACTTTTACTGTGGTTTGCAGGAACAGAATGTCAGTCTCCAACAAAAAATGTGTGTCACTCAACCAGCAAAATGCAAATCTAGGAGGCAAGAACATGAAGAACTCATTTCAACTCATATGATCTTAAACAGGAAAACTATAGGGTTTTTTCCCCATTTTTCTTTAAAATGTTAAATCATAGTGTTTCAAATTTGGATCAATTGAAATCAATTAATCCTTTAACATGTATCGATGACATACAATAGCACGTCATCATGTCTAGGAATTTTTCACTAAACTTACATCTCTCCAAATTTGCAACAAGTGTAGTGAAACACCTGTTTTTATATATTTTTGAATAGAATGATTCCATTTAATGTTTACTGGAATCATGAGTTCAATTAAACACAAAAATCATATGAACAACAGAGTTTAACTGCCCAAATGAAATCTCTGAATTACTTTTTTTAATTAAATCCCTTGCAATGCATCTGTGTACACTTCATTATTCGCACTTGCAATAGTGATATGTATTAAGGTTGCTGTTTTGTCCTCTCTAAATATTTAAATTATAGCAAGTGCATTAGCAACTGACATATTACCCATTAAAAGCTTTAAGGAATACCATTGCTTTTAACACGTACTCTTCCATATTTGTTAATGAAGCATAATTTGAAGTAAGTGCATGTCGACTGCAAAGCATGACAGCAATCATTTTCCAAGGATGTGTGGATCATTTCATTAATAATTTGTCCTAAAATCCGTGTAATGATTTTCAGGGCTTGAAAAACATGCATAAGGAACACAAAAGACCTGTATTTTGCTACAGAAAATACAGTTAGAGTCCTTAGTCCTTCTGATGATATTGGTCATCTTGCAGGCACCAATTTCTAAATACTAATCACAGCAATAATAAAATACTTTATGGATATAGACAAAAATACTAAGACATCCGGGGAGAGGAGGGAAATAAAAATCATGAGAGGGTCTAAATTGACAAAAATGAGTTTGCTGATGCTGATACTTACACTGATAATTCAAGTTTAGTCATTAAACAGTGAAAGAATATAATTTATGTTAAATCTGTAAGAACAGAGTGAAAAATAGAAATAGACTAATGGCCTTGGGCGCGAAAGCTTTGACTTAATGGACAAGAAACGAAAGTATCCATCTTACTGTTTTCTCAACTCAATCTTCTTTCTCACAGTCAAAGTCTCATTATTTAAATAAATTCATCCCGATGATAAAAGTGCTGGCTTTATTCCAGGCTGTTAGTTTAGATACTTATCTGCTTAGTGATGGTGTACAGCACCTAAGAACATTAAGGCAATCAAGAAATTCCATTACCTGAGCCAGGGACAGAAATGATGTCTTACACAGTGAAATGCCTAATGTTTCAATGTACTCTTACTGCAAGGGAAGATTAATAAACATCATCGCACAGAGAAGCTGTAGCTTCCACCCTAAAGGATTTTGTTTTATGTATAGATCAAATGTATAGGCTGAGTTGCCAGCAACTTCTGAAAGCAAGCACAGCAAAGGCCCTATGAATCTTTAATGCCCACATATTATTAGAATACATATTAGAGTAAGTTATCTTTTAAGGGGACAAAGCACGACTCTCCTAGTTGAGACAGATCAACAAGAGATTTAAAAACAAATTTTTCCAGGCCTGTTTTAAAGTTTGCAGAGTTAGTCCTCATCCTAGGAACTTTCAGTGGCTTTTAATGTTGTATTAAACACTGTCTATCCATTTGCTTTCCCTGTCTTCAGATTTCCCTTTCAAGCCTCTGAGACCTGTCTGCGTTCACCCCCTGTTCAACATCCCTTCTCTCCAACATCCCCATTTCTCTCATTTCTCTTTGGCCAACCTACCTTTCAGAAGGTTCTTTCAGGGGAGTAGTGTCATTTGTTCTCAAGGAAGACACAGTCTCATTTCTGTGCATGAACTTGCAGGCAGTCTTTGAGTGGGAGCCATGCTAATCTCTTCTGTATCATTCCATTTGTATTTTTACTTTTTTTTAATATGCACTACTTTCATCAGCTGTAGATAGTATTAATTTCCTTACTTATCTCAGTCTTCAGAAGAATTGTAGTTTTTCATGAAGGACAGAAGGATTCAGCACTTACTTAAATACATGGATTTATCAACAAATACTACTGATAAAAGAGATTTCAAGGAGCCTTTTTTAAAACAATTAAAATCTGTTTGACCTGATAAGATGTCCTTTTCCCAGTAAAACTATTCTTTTCTTTATAAAGCATATTCCTAAATTTTTGGGAAAACTTGTTGAATGTTTTTCCTTTTGCTTTTGAAGGAAATTAAGAAGTCACTTAGTCATTTAATAGTTAAAATGTTAAACACTATCTGAAACAATCTCCAAGTGCACAAGAAAAAGGTTTGTACAATTGTCCGTACTGCTTTGCATTGTCAGAACATCTTCTAATCATGTAATGAAAAACTGTTTAATAATACATACCTCTACCTCAAATGGACTTATTAAATATTATTGTTATTAGTGTAATGTTCTGAGGATTTGAGAGTTGTCCTCTGTAAAGGACAACTGTTACTGTTACAGAAGATAGCCGCAGCACAGGGACTTATAATACGCAGGGGACAAATGCTGCCTAACAGATAACTTCCCAAAGAAATATTTCAAAACAAGCATCAGCTTCTATGGTTGCCTGAGTGACTTTCCCTTCGAGGGACTAACTTTAGTTCTATGAGATAATGCCAGTAGATGTGTTAAATTTAGCCATTTTAACCAGTCACTGAAATTATTTTTGTCTCTCAGTTTTACATAGTCTAAACCATTCCTCCATTAAAATGTGCAATGAATGAAAAAGTCTAGGCTGGATCAAATCCAGTTTTCAAAGAGTTTAAAAGTCAATTTATTGAGATAGAAGCCCACATATGTTATGAATTTATTTTATCGTGTAGACATTTTAAGATATTATATAACAGTATTTTTAATTCATAGTTATTATGCATCTCAAAAATTTACTAGAAGGTGATAATGAATGAGATGACAGAGTATTTATAGAGAGGCAGAATACAGGTTAAACCAGGTGAAGAAAGGAGCTACACATTAAATCATGTTAATTATACATCATCCATATCAACAAGGAACACAGAAACTAAGCACGCTGAAACCCATAGCAATATAGATAAAGGTAAACATTTTGCCTAAACACCCAGGATGGTAAGAACGAGAACAATTTGCTAAGAAGTCAGAGACAATATTAATGAAAGATTTGGCTGGCATATGTACACTCCATAACAGTTACATACATTGGAGGTGACATTTATGTCTCCTATTGATGACGTCTTGAAATGATTAATGAAGGAACACACCAGAAGAGAGATTTGTGTTCAGTTTGGCATAAGATTTGGTACAGAATGTGACACTTGAAGATTACGATATACTCAAATTCTGTATCATCTAAAAAATTTAAAAGTTAAAGAAATGCACTATAGTAATATTCTAACTTTTGAAAATAATTATAACAAATTTTTAAAAATATATATTTTAAACAATTGGTTAAAAGAGAAAAATGCGGTTGGTATAGAGACTGTTCAAAAGCACTCATTTAGAAGCTGGTAGTAAATGAATATCAAGATAGAATATAGTCTTTAAAGAGTAAGTGGGTAGATTATTAAAAGAGGATAGATTATTAAAAGAAAAGCTGATTAAATGAATTGTGTATGATAATAGCTGACTGGGAATTAATGTATCAGACGAAAGTCTATGTCAATGAATTCATAACAAAAGAAAATAAACTGAAAAAGCAATGGTAAAAAAAAGCAAAATACCAAAATCAGCTAGCTAATTATTGCTAAGGAAAGCGGTCACAGAGACAGTCTTACAAAAATCTAACTTGTCGCTTAAGAGAGATCAGCAAGTCAAACAGCATGTTAGAAGGAAATAAAGAACAAAACTCAAAATCGGTATCATGCCATGATGTAAACTCAGAATTAGTATCTATAACAAATAATGTGTTTGGTCCTGATCTCCACATCTCAGTAAATTTATAAAAAAACCATTAAAATTACGTAAGTGGCGGGGAGGAACACAGAAACAAAAGAGCTTCTTTACAAGAAGAATCAAATTGATAACAAGTCTCCTGCTGGAGGGGAGACTCCTGGTGGGAGATAGGATAAATTATAAAATCATGATTCATGTAAAACTGAAATACCTACTTTCCATTTTCTCACAGTGCATGATCCAAAAAAAAAAAAAAAAATCTGTAAATTACCAGTCAACAAGTTGGAGGTTTTTTAACCTAAAATTAAAGAATTTTCATCTGACATGCCCAACGTGCAGTTGAAGTGTAGAACCACATTGCCATGCAAACTTGCATAAGTCAATGGTATAAAACAAAAGGTAGAAAAGAATTCAAAAGGTAAACTGAGAAACCCATTGTGAAAAAGCTATGAACACAATCTCTGGTGCACAGCTGACTGCTGGAAGCAAGCAGGATGTTCTAGGGGACTCAGGATAAGTTTGAGCAATTCATGAATTTAACTGGTCACTGGAAAAAAACCAATATGGGCTGAAAAAGACTTTTTGCCCACCCTAGTACCAAAAAGAGTGAAGAATATCAAACTATTTCACAGGCCTGATCCTTGAGGAGATGACATCTCCTAAAACTCTTCTGAAGTTCTGGAGAGAAGATGGATATCGACAGTTTGCTGTTTCTCCAGATGGAGGTCATATGGGTTGTTCACAAAGTTCATAACTCAGATGTGAAAAATATAATTTTCCCCAGCAGTTAAAATAATTGCAAAACTTGGCAGCAATACAAGCACTTTCTTCTGGACTTATTTTCTACTAAATTAGTACAAAACAACATCTGCACTAAACAGTAGCACAGCTGCAATAAGAGGGCAAAACCTGTCATACAATTTTTCACTGTAAGAAAAAAAAGGGAATCAAGTAGCATAAATGCCGTCCCCAAATTTAATGAAACACTGGAGGATAGTTGTTATAGTGATAAACAGCATAGCATCCTATGTAAAACAACTAGAATCAATTTGTTATTTTACACCATAATCATTGTTTGGTTAGGAAAAAAAAGGGAAAGGAAAAAGGAAAAGGAAAAAAAAAATCAAGTTATAGAATACCTTATTTGGGTCTACTTTATATCACATTCCATTATGTGAGACTAAAGGAAACTACAAAGCCTTTCTTAGGTCAATGGCTTAGAAAATCATTATGAAAATCAGCTATAAAATAGATTTTTTTGCTGTTGGGTATTGAAGACTTTCAGGAGACTATGGCTTTCTTAAAGTATTTGATTTTACTGAAGTCTTATGAAATACTGTATGAAATAACAGTAATTGTAGATTTGAATGATACTTTTCTCAGCAAACTACAGTTACAATTTCAACAGAGGTATTCAGATTTATCTTGCAGGAAATTAGAGACAATGTGATACTGTATTTTACACCTTTCAAACTGTCAGAGAAAATACCATGTTAGAGAAATCTAAATACTACACTGAGAAAACATGCATATTCCTCACTTATGTGGTCTATTTATTCCATTTATTATTATACTACTATAATTATTCCATTAGTCCCTTTATTATCCAGTTTTCTGCCCTATCATGGGTTTACACATGTTTGGAGAAATTTGTGATGGGTTCGGTTGCTATTCATTAGGAGAGCCAGTTGTAACAAAGTCAATGCAAAAAATATTTGAAGACTGTTATAACTACTTATTAATTAAAGATGTGTTTCACTGAAGATAATGAAGAGAGAAAAGTTCAGTTCCCATTGTCCTCATTCCTGCTATAATATTCTTTTTCTGTATTATCTTGTATCAGAAATCCTGACTCTCATCCCTGAATATATTTTTAAGTTTCCCATTCATTTTAGCCTTCATTATTTTCATGCTGCTTCTCAACCACTGATCCTCCTAAAGCAATTATTTCCATGTTTTGTTTGATTTTTTAGCTGTCCTTGTGTGTCACATGCTTTCAAGAAGCCCTTTTGTGTGGCCACATCTAAGCAGTATTATCACACAGCTGCAGTCTTTCCCAGACTTGAAGCTCATTTATCCAATAAACACCATCCTTCTGCCTCGGAACAGTGGTATCTCAGCTGAGAATTCACATAACCCACTTCTTTACCCTCCTCCAAGTTCTCTGCTCCAGTCCGCTTCTGTCAAGGCTTTGCAAATTGCCATCCACATCCACCCATCTTTACAGCTGTCCAAGTTTTTCTCTCACCTGTCAGGTTCCAACCTCATCTCCTGTTCTGAAGAGTAAAGAAACCTAGGCACAATGAATACTTTCTAAAATTCTGCCTAGATGGCAAAAAAAAAAAAAGAGATGTGAGCGTTTCCCAAATAATGATGCCTAGTTTATTTATTTATTTGCAATTTTCATTGTACTGTATATATTTCACTTAACTTTAAAAGCTGCTGTTAAAACAAGGAGGTGTGCTGTCGTTGTGCTGTGTGCGATTATGACCGTTTGTGAGCACCGTCCGGAATTCAAAGAAAAGCAACGGCGATATCCAAAATTATTAAAGAATGCAGATATTCAAAACATAAACAACCTGGAATTTAAGTGAAAAAAATTGGCACTATTAATGCTGGCAGGAAGCAGCCATTGCCAAGTCACATTAGAAGTTTATCCAATAGTTTGAAAGTGGAGTCAAGAGTGTGGTGAAACACACAAAATGGATAAAAGCCACTTTACCAGTTGCAACCTGAAAGGAAAGTACTTTTCTGGAAAGCAGTATGTGGCATGCAAAGATTTATTTGCAAACTCACATTTTAAAGTCTAACAATGAGGTAGATTTTTTTCAAGTTATCTTACTCTAGTTTAACAAAACATTATTTAACCATGGAACCCTCCCTCCTTTTTTTCTGCAAATAATCTCAGGAAAAATAGGCAGATCCACCTTAAAGCTTTAGCCTAAATTACTTCGAGGTCTGTGTGTCTAAAAAAATCTGTCATTTATAAGAAAAAGCTATTTGTTGACTGTTAGGGATGGGAAGAGACACACAAGCAATACAAACACATACAAACACCTCCTCTTTCGCAGATATTTGTGCAAAAGATTTGTGGATTCTACAGTGCTAAGGGTGTTGTATCTACTCCTAATTGGCACACTATTTTAAAAATAAGAACAACAAAACATTAATTTATTGTGCATTCATTTATTATCATGACAGAAAAGAGCAACATAATACATCTCCTCTGGTTTTCAGAAGTTTTATGAAGCAGATTTTCTATGCAGTAAAAGTGATTTATTGTCCTTCTGGGTAAAATAAACCGTAATAAACATATACAAAAAGACCAGAAGAGTTGAATTTCCCTACTTTGGTATATGGTATTTCTCAGCATGGAAAACAGATTACTTGAACAGTCCAAATTTATATATTTTCCACTAACTTCTTAGTGACTGAAAATTTAACTTATTGCATTTCTCTTCCAATTCTTTCCTGATATTTTTGAATATTCCTCTGTGTGATTGTACGTACCACATACTAGTCATCCAAGAACAAGAAACCTCTGTGGGACTACTGGCTGAATGAAGATTATTAAATACAGAGTAATAAGTAGAACAGGAAAATACAACCCTGCTTATGGAAAATGAGGGAAGGGAATTATTTCTCCTTCCTTATTAAAGTATGAAATAAATTTCTAAGGATGTCATAGTCCTCAGCATTAAACACAGAAATTATGTAAAGCCTAGTCCTGACGCAGAACAAGAGTAGCAAAATGCCTCATTTTTGCATTTCACATGGAAAGATGAAAGTTGAGTGCTCTAGAAACAATAGATATTTGAACTTACAGTTTTCACCTTAAAAGTAAATATATAAGGACCTAAAAGAGTATTAGGCTGGTGGTGAACAAAATATTTTCCAGTCTGATCACCATCAAAGTGGCAGCAATTATGGTTTCATGTCAGACAACAAAAAGAAAAGCAGCTTCTACAGTTTGGTAAGGACGAATGCAAGACTAGACTGTCTGCAAGACTATCAATACTGCAGAAAATGATTTAATGTTATACTGGATCACAGCCTCTGAACAGAAGTTAAAAATATCATTTTCTTGTGATAAAATATAATTCTGAGATTTATATGCAAGAGCCGTGCATTAAAAACATCCAGAATATGTCTTTTAGTCATCTCAGTACTCTTAAAGCATCTGCTGGCCCTTTTTTTTTTATTATTTTGAAGGAATACAGCTTAGGAAAGACATGGAATAATTTGAGACAGTCCAAAAGAAGCAAATAGAAATGATAATTGGTATAAATATCTTGACCTACAACATACATGATAATTTTTTAAGAATGTAAGAGGAGGTGTTAAAGAAGAAAATTCATCCATATTTGTATAGTCTGAAGGCAAAATAAAAAGCAATGAGCTAAAATTCCAGAAAAGGAGATTTAAATTAGAAATCATGAAAATATCTTGAAGAGTGAAGACAGTGAAGTACAAGAACAGGTTGCTTAGGAAGGCTGTGCAATCTGTTAAAGGAAAATTTTTGCAACCAGCTTTTAAGAGTGACACAATTATAGTATATACTGTCCTCGTGCATGAAATGTATCCAAGAACAAGGTAACCACTTGTAGTGCTATTTATTACTCCAGTCATCAAATATACCTGTAAATATATCTCTATAAGACGTATTTTCCCTGGGGAAAAAATACCACTGGAAAAAATGTTTTCAGTTAACATAATGTATCTAGTTCTCATGCCTAGAGTTCACACTAGACATAAGCAGAGATTAGGGAATGATTCACAAGAATGATCAAAGCCATCTTTTCTAGAGGTATGAATTAAATTTAACTTATCAAAAAAAAGAACAAAGAGTGACTTAGTCTCTCTACCGCCACAAGAATGTAAATTTCAAAAGTAATGGGATCTTCAAAGCAGCAGACTAGGAGATAAGGCACTGTAACAGCTAATGAACACAGAACACAAATTTTTAACAATTATACATCAAAGTAATTTACCAGGGACTATCACCGGACATATGCATTTATAGAAACAGATCTGAAAATTATGCTCTAGTTTAACTACAAATTTAGATTCAGAACAAGAATTTTGTGTTGACCCACTGAAATATGAACTTCCATTCAATGTGACAGGTGCAACATCAGCAGGCAGGAGCTGAGATGCTGAAGTGTTCAAAGTACCTGGTGAATTTTGAATATAGAAAGAAACATGACACACTGTATAGTTCAACTTATCCAGAAAGTTAACCTGAATTTCAAGAGTGCAGAAGTATCTACATCACTCTTGAAAAGGGGGACTGAAGCCTTGCAGTCCATGTAGAAGGCAGAAAACACAAGGGAGGCAATGCAAGTGGACTTCAGTTGTCTAAACATACTCAGCCTCGTGATGTCTTTTGGTTCAGTACGTTTAATTCTGAGACATGGCTGTTTTACCAGAAGGAGGCAGTGAGAATCTGGTGTGATGGACCAAAATCTTAACAATCCTTCCTTAAGGAAGGATAAAAAAAAAGTAATAAGTAAATAAGTAATTATGGATTCACTGCCCAGTAAGGTCACTGAAGGTTCAAAGTTCGAATTTAGTTACCTCCTAAAGAAGTCTGTAGTTGTGTTGAAACTTCCAGCTCCAGATGCATGGGGGTTTTATCATGATTTAGTAGATTTTAGACGGCACTGACCGTCTTTGTTTAGGTAACATCTCAAGGCTGAGCAATAACAATTAATTTTTAAGTCTTTTGGTGATATTTTTGTCATAGCTGTGTTAGAGGTAAATTAAGTTAGTACAGAAAATATCTAAACCACTCTCAACAAACTGAATGACTGAGGACTTGAACTAAATATGTTCTGCTTCAAATTAAAAACAGGAGTAATGAACGAAAATACTGACAGAAAAAACATGTTTGTATAACACATTTATTTTAATTTCAGTAGCCTGTACAGGCTATAATCAAGGATTAAACCCAACTTATTCTATATAGTTTGCATGTACAGAACACAAAGATCATTCCTACTCTCTAAAATTTTAATGGTCACAGTCCATCAGGGTTTTTTAATAAATAATGACTTATAAGTAAAGAAATAGAAGGGCTTTTTCTTTGTGCTATTTTCTAATGCACTCTTATGTAACTTAGTTCCTAGCACACTGCAAATCACTCACAGAAGAAGATGGTCAGAATATGTATTTGACCCCTGATTCCAATAGGCATACAAAGAATCACTAGGTATACAATATATCATGTTTCATACAAAATTTTTTACATATTTTGCTATTTTCTTTTTTTCAGTACCAACTGGAGAACAGGTCACTTACAACCCCACTGAGAAAAGCAAATACGCTGAACTATCATTTGCCTTTCTTTTCTTCCTCCATTTTTCACTGGAGGCTGAGGCAAACAGTTGCTTCCAAGTGTCTGCTGCTTTTACTCACAAATTAACACAGCAGAATTCTAGAAGGCCAATGAAAATCTCAAGGTTAACTTTCAGAAAGCAGCAACTGAAATGCATCAGTGCTAACACTAAACCATTCCTTTTCTCTCCCTCTTTGTGCTGCATTGTTTCTGCTTCGCATGATACCATAGTGCAAGATAGGTTATAAAATATTATCTTTGACTGAGTAATTTTTGTGCTAGTTAAATGAGTCTTCGCTTTGTACGTTTTTTGTTTTAAAGTGTATACTAAAACATCTCTGAAACATAAAAAAAAAAATCTGTATAAATACTATGATGGCCAGTCATGTCCATTAACAAGCTTTCTACTCCCTAATACACCTTCAGGGCAGTAGGATTAATCACCTGTGCAGATTTCATAATACAAGTTCATGTAAAGCAATGTCCTTGAACCAAGAGTAGAGGCTGAAATGTGCCTATAGCTTGAAACTTATTCGAACACTTTTGCAGCTGTGTTAGCTTTTCATAGCATACCTGACCCTCTGCTGACTTGTACGTATAAAAAGCTTTTTATAATGGTTTCTACCTTAGCAAAACAGAAAGTGTAATTTCTCATGATCTGCTATTTATCTGTAGGAAAATTGCAAAAATTATGAAATGCACTGAATTGTTTTTAATCAAGGGATATGTTTCTTCCATAAAACATGCTTGTTTTATCTCCAGTGACTTCCTAGGAGGAATACAGTCCCACAGCAGAGCTGCCAATCAGCATCTATATTGACTGCAGCATAATAGTGTATCATTAAGCAGGACTAACTATCTTTACAATAGAAAATCAGTAACTACAAAATGATTTTCAATTTATCATCTATGTTGTGAACTGCATTTTAATTAACCCCTTGGCTAACATAAGCTGATTTTAAAGAAGTGGGCAGAAAACAAATCCTACAATAAGTCTAAAAGTGAACAATCTGTATGTTTCCTTACAGAGAGTAAAGAAAGTTGTTCTTCCCCAAAGAAAGACATTCCAAAGAAAAATCAAGTAGTCTAAATATTTCCAAGTGAGCACCAACTGGCATGTCATCTTTTGACAGTATCGTTCCCCGAGAGTAAACCATAAACAGCTATACCCCTGACTACTGTATTTGTTTCAGTAGAACAACCACAACAAAAAGGCAAAATCTGTGCTCCCATTTGTTATTTTGCTGCCAACTTTCACATTCAGCTACGTATTTGTCTATATTTTCCAATATCCTACATATATTTTCTTCTGAGCTGACCCGAAGTGCCACTAAGGTCCTCATTCAGACCAATTTATTTTGCAGATCCTACAAGAAGTTAGCCAACTAAAACTGGTGTCTTATTCCATTTTTGGAAATATCCATATAGAAATGACAGTTATGCAGGATAAAGCCATCAATGCCCATGACTACATCTCATTTCTAACACCACATTAAATCATGCTTGAGAAGCCCTCAGGTTAGGCAGTAACTCTTTTCACCTATTTTGAGAAGCGCTTTCATCCAATTAGGTGCTACAGTAATAAATTCTTTTTTTATTGTTATTATTAAAGAAGCACTGTTAATAATCTAATGTCAAAAGTTGTTAGTGTTTGTAATACTGAAAGCTGCAGTGTTTGATAATTTGCTAGATCTGTCAGGGTTCCTCTTCCCTTTGTGATAAATCAGATGACAAGTTTGTCTACAGTCTTGAGGCAACTCCTAATGATCTGCATGGAGTTCACCCTCTCTCATCCTATAAAATAATATGACCTTCAAATTAATCAGATGCCTTCATGATGCAGACAGTTTTAACTGCATAATTACGGAAATTACTGCACTCACTTGGCAACTTTTCAGGCACTAATGCTTACCGCTATACTGTACCAACAGGTTGGTTTTTTTTAAATTTATGGACTCATTAACAATTCCTGGTCTCTATGATCTTTCTTTGCTACTCCAAATTCTATCAATGTTCCAAAACAAGACCCCCAATACAGGAAAATATTTTTGTAGGTAGAATACATCTCCAAGTGCAATAGAAAATGACTGAAAGAACAATACCAATTCTATGCCTGTAATATGCTCCTAATGTTTTATGCATGTCAATTACATCCACACAGACATACAGATGGAAAAAACTGTTGTTTTATAGAACAACACTGTAATAAAAATGGTAAAACACTTCCCATTCTAGCTTATGAGTTCAAACTAATTGACAGAAGACAGAAATACTTTAACACAAATACATTTTTTTTCTTTTCTTTATGAGAAAAATCTGTGTTTCATAGTCCTTCCATTACTGGAAGTTCTCCATCCATCGCCTAACTCCACATATTTCCTTCCATTCCTTTGTGACTGCTTCAATGTCAGCATCTTTAACAGTGCAGCCTAATTAGGCAGAATATACACTGCTTTGTAGCCTTCTGTCATCGCAGCTGCACTACCATTATCAGCTCATGCAATACTTCCGGGTGGTTTAAGAAACTGCAAACCTTTGGCTTACCTTGAGCCAATATTTATGTTTAATATATGAAATATGAAAGTATTTAAACTTGTTTATTGGGAAATAAGATTAATATCTTTGCTTGCCAGCAATCCTTAAATTAAAAAAAAAAATTGTATATTTGTTACCATTCACTCACCTACAGATAACCATGTACCTAGTGGTCAAAATGAAAATGTGATCACTTTTGTATGACAGTTACATGTTTCAATGTAAATTTTATTAATGATTAATTTATTCCTAAAATAAAAGCTAGTAAAAAGTTGGAAGTGCAAGTATGGTACATCATTTGATACTTTTACATTTTCATCCTGATGTTCCACCAAATAAAAAAAGTCACACTATTAATGAAAGTACTGATTTGAAAAGGCAGCAATTAAGTATGTGGTCCCTTTAAACCTCCGAGTTTCGAACAGTGGTGGTAGTCATTTTAACTCTGGAGAGGGTTATGGGTCCCTTACAAGGCTATAAGAACTCTTTTTCACCCAGCAGAGCTATCCTGACATTACAAAATCACTAGGCTGCTGTATCATAAGAAACTTAATTGGCAGTCTGAAAGGGGGCTTCTTAAAACTACAAGAAGTACTGTGAACATGCAGCAAGGGAAATCTATGCTTGTGTGCTTGCATTTTACCTGTAAATTGTCTTGCACCTCAACAAGAAGAGTACTTATTTCTTCAGAAACTCTGTGATGCTTTAATGCATGACTAGAGACTGAAATGCTTGAAATGCTTGATTAGTCTTAGAAGTGTGAAGAAATATTATTGAGGTTATTCATTTCCTTTCTTAATACTAACCCAGCAAAGGATGGTTAAATGGTATTTAAACGCTCTGAATCCAAATGTATATGTTTTTACAGGGTACCTACAGGCTAAGTGTGTCATATTTTTTTAAACTCTCCCTTTCTTTGGCCCCTTTTTTTACCAGTATCAACTAACTTAGATATTTTTAAAGCATATATCACTCTCTCATCTCAAAATTCCTCTTCTCCTTTGAAGAACTATTTCTTCTTCTACAATTGCTGAAAAAATTAACAAAAAAAAAAGAAAAAGGAAAATAAAAAGAAAAAGGAAAAATGAGTGCACAAGACTACCTGAGCTGAATTATGTTTTCTGCCAGAAGAAGAAAACATCATTGTCCCATCACAGTTCATTTAACCTGAGAGGAAGCACAAATGAGGCTCCTAGTTTCTGAAGGAGAATTGCAGTAAAATACATCTACAGATAGATATGTACTTCAGGAGAAATCTTGAAAACAATACATAAATTCTTTCTGTACAATTTTCTTTATGGGCAGAGAGAAAAATTTGTTTCCCCTCACCCTCTAAGATACTATACAACTTTATTTCTAACAAAAGGGTATGAGAAAGAGCTATATTTTATCTGGCTATACCCCTACAGAAAAGGTCTTAAAACAGTATTAAATGAAAGAAAGAAAAAGCCCATCCCAATATGTGCCAGCGTAAATCATGTGATATGTTTTTTCTGTACTCATTGTTCAATGAATAACCTTCATACAAATCCAATATATACAACAGCACACAGTTCAATAAGCTTGTTAGGCACTTCTGTATTAACAAAGTACACAACACTTTGACCTTGTACAATTATTAGCGACATTAGATTACTTCTCTCTGTAAGTAAAGGAAATTTCTACTTGCGCACATTACCTTCACATACAAAAGTAAACTTAACTTTCTAATGTGAGTACAGTATGTTATCAGTGGCTATAATTATAACTGTTTTCTAGTTTATCCTGTTGGATTTTTTTTATCTCACAATACAAATTTAAAAATATGCAAGCCCCACTGTTTTTGAAGGAGAAGAACTTGTTTTCCAAATTTCAGAATTACAATAGACTATGACGTAACTTCTATACATCTAGAATAGTTTAATTTCTGAAAGGCTGGAACAACTCTCTAATACACTGCGCTGGTTTTGACTGGGATATAGTTAATTTTCTTAATAGCACCTCGTATGGGCTGTGTTTTGGATTTGTGCTGGAAAGAGTGCTGTTAACTGTATTTCATGACTGCTGGGCCTCTTCTGCTTCTCACCCCACCCCACCAGTGAGGAGGCTGGGGCATGCACAAGGAGCTGGGAGGGACACAGCTGGGACAGCTGACCGCAGCTGACCAAAGGGATATCCAGTACCACGGGGTGTCATGCACAGCATATAAAGCTGGGGAAAGTATAAGGAAGCAGGGACCTCTGGAGCGGGGGTGTTTGTGTTCCCGAGTCACCATCACATGTGATGGAGCCCTGTTTTCCTGGCAATGGCTGAACAACTGCCAGCCAAAAAAACGTGACGAATGAATTCCTTGTTTTACTTCACTTGCGTGCATGGCTTTTGCTTTACTTGTCAAACTGTCTTTATCTCAAGCCACAAGTTTTTTCACTTTTACTCTTCCGATTTTCTCCCCCTTCCCACCTAGGGCAAAAGGCTGAGGGCCTTGTGGGGCTGAGTTGCTGGCTGGAGTTAAACTATGACATATACACAGTTCAAGAAACCCTTCAGTAAACCCAGAGATTAGTTGCACGACAGAAGATTAGTATGAGCTATAATAAAGCTTGTTTATATTTGCATTTTGAAGATCTAGAGGTGTCCTCAGATGGCAGTCAGATAATTTGTCTGTGCATTACTGAAGTCAAATAATCAAAGGTTTCATTTCTCTAAATCATCTGTGCAGCCAGTCTTTACTGTTTCAAAGTTACCTTTTGAGAATTGTAAAGAAGCAAGAGTATAGTTATCCAAATAGAATGAAACTGCTACTGTATTTCTACTGCTACTGAAAACTTCCAGTGAAAAATGGACCATCACTTTGCCACTGGTTTTTGTAGTATAAAATAAAGGTTGTCTTTAGCTTCTGCTCAGGAAAAATATGGGATGCAGCAGTAAGAGACTCTGGGAACAAAAATTCAAAGGGGTGGCTAGGTTTCAGATAAAGTGGCAGAGATTCACAAAACTTCGAAGGAGGAGCTCTGGCTTAAGAATGATTATTGGAAGGAAAATAGAGAGATTCATGATTTGGAGACAGATAGGACTATTGAGAATAGAAGGAAAGGCTACAAGCACAGACTATTCCCTCTTCTGTGCTTGTTCTGAAGCCAGAACAGTGTATCACAGCTATTATATCCATAAATACAGTACAAGTGAGAAGACAGAGGGTATAATGGAGGAGAAAATAATGGAAGCTACAGGAAAGATAAGAATATCAGAAGGCAGGCTAGGGAAAAGTATATCTTGATCTTACACAGAAAAAATTAGCAATCACAAGACCAAGGAGGAAAAATTAATATAATGCAAGACATTAAAAAAGAAAGTTAATCAATAATATTACCACAATGATATTAACATCTCTTGTTCCACCTCAATTTAAACTGAACATAATTACTTCATTTCCTTGCTTTGCAAAAAGGCTTGGAGGAAGCTGTGTGATTCGGGTTTCCTTTTGTTGCTTTCTGAAGTCTTAGCCAGTAGATTCAGTCTAATCAGCAAAAATACTCTAACATAATAGAACTACGTCAGAACAACAACTTTTAGGATTTTTTTCTTCTGACTAGATGAATTTTTTTCTGCTTATTCTCTAACATTAGTATACTTTTAGCCTAGTAAGCACAGACTCTTAATGGAACATGATCAAATGCTTCAGATTTACTTTTTACACTCTTAAAATCTCTGATTTTCTTATTTTCAAACATTTTTTTTTTTAGTTCCAGTAGAAGTTCTTCCACATGGTAAAGAGAAAGTGAAAATTAAAGTTATGTCCTCTATAAAATAGAAGCGAAGAGCACCCCTACAATACCTTTTCTTTTGAAAGAAAGAAGTAAAGAAGGAAAGAAGAAAAAAAAGGAGAAAGGAAAAGACAGCAAAAGAAAGAAAACAGTAAAGAAAAAAATGGGCAAACTGTGAGGAAATAGAATAGATATCAAGGTTTTCTCTCCAGACTATTCATATGCCAACTAATTTATTATTAAAGCATGACATTTCTGAATCACTTGCAACACACTGTTAATGAAATTATTCAGATACATGCAAGAAATATTAGAAATTAGAATTACTGCAAATGTTTTTCCCGTAAGATCACTCAGACAGCATAAAGAAAACATCATGTAAAAATTCCATCAGTTTTCTCAGAACTCAAGGTGAACCATGGGAGATGTTGAATTTACCTGTTTATATCTACAGTGTGAGACACTCATTCCAAGTCTTTTCATTCACATATGAGGTGAAATCCTGTCTCTGTTGAAATCAATGAGACTTTTGCTATTGATTTCAATGAAACCACAATTCTGATCAGTGTTTGTACTGTCTCTCATGTCTTAGAGAGATTCTTAACAAAAAATCAGGCAAACTAAAACACAGGGATCCAATTCATTACAGTAATTTTTTCATATGGCAGAGGGAAGAAATGTTCTGATTCAATGGGAAGATTGTAATGTTTACCTAGTGCAACAATTTGCATTGAGTCAATCTGCAGTGTTCGTACAAGTGTTCTGTTGTTCAGACTTCTGTTGTTACAGTAGACAAGAAGAATATATTTCTTTCCTTGATTTTGTTATTAATCTCATTATGACAACTATTCATAACCCGTTTTCACTGCTTAGGAAAAAAGAGTAAAGCACAAATGAAATGGTAGTGTATGAAAGATCAGAATTACATTATTGCAATTATATGTAACTACAAAATGACTGTATAAAAGGATTATTTCTTGAACTGCTATCCACATTTTTTTTCCTGATTTATTCCCATATAGCTGACAGGGTGTAAGGATGGACAATTACCCCAGCGCACTGACTTTCTCAA
Organism: Falcunculus frontatus; assembly: GCA_013398115.1. Lineage (NCBI taxonomy): Eukaryota > Metazoa > Chordata > Aves > Passeriformes > Falcunculus > Falcunculus frontatus. Next base: position 872,845 of record VZRV01010155.1, on the reverse strand, counting down.
TGTATCACTGTATTGAACACCCGACTGGTGTAAAACACCATCCTTAGGATGCAGACGTGCCATACACATTGCACATAGATTCAAGCCTCAGGTTTTATCCAGCCATTAACTGCCCATCTCTGTCCAGAGAAGGGCAACAAAGCAGGGGAAGGGTCTGGAGCAGATGTTCCATGAGGAGCAGCGGAGGGAGCTGCGATTGTTTAGTCCGGAGAAGCTTAGGGGGTGAAAGGAGCCAGGTGGGGGGGATCAGCCTCTTCTCACGGGCAACCAGCGACAGGATGAGAGGACGTAGTCTTAAGCTGCATGAGGGGAGATTCAGGGTGGACGTCAGCAGGAATTTCTTCACAGGAAGAGTGATTAGACACTGGAATGGGCCGCCCAGGGAGGTGCTGGAGCCACCATTCCTGGATGTGTTTAAGGAAAGACTGGATGTGGCACTCAGTGCCATGTCTACTCCACAGGGTGGTGTTCGGTCATAGCTGGGACTCGATGATCTCATCCTAAATGGATTCTGTGACTACCATTTCGCAGCTGAAGAGCAACCAACACTCCAGCAAAAGCTTTTAAAGAACGGGAAGATTTTTAGGCCTGCCGGNCCGCTCCCGCAGGGGCACCCCCCGCGCCCGCCCGCCGGCTGCGGCCCTGCCTCCCGCGGGTGAGTAGCGGCGCCGGCCCCGAGCCCCGGCCGGCCCCGGGCACTGGGGAAGGGCTCCTCGGGGCTGGGAGAGGCCGGGAGAGGAGGGGACGGCGCCCGCCCGCAGCCGCTGTCAGAGGGTCTGCGGTGGCCCCCGGGCGGTGCCGTCCCCTCCTCCCTCCTGCGGAAGCCTCGCCGCGCCTCCCGCCCGCGGCTGATGCTCCCCTTGTGGCGGGGGCTGGCGCTTGGCCCCGCCGAGGGACGGAGAAGGGGGAACGCGCGGGACTCGGC
>VZRV01010155.1:755545-871429 GCA_013398115.1 Falcunculus frontatus | reverse complement strand
GGAGAAGTGTGAACGCTCGGAACTCGGTGGCTTGCTCAGGGGATGGGAGCAGCGCAGCGGGCTGAGTCCGCTCCCCTCCCTTGCTTTCAACTCTTGTCAGGCGTCCTCGGTCTACAGCGGCCCCGCTGTGAACTGCCCCGGGGAGCTCCCGGTGAGGGCTGGCTAAAGGTCGCTTTCTTGTCATGGCCTGCAGCCGCTCAAAGTTAGGTGTCTATTTCCATGTCCTCTGCAAGCAGGAGAAGGCTGGCATGTTGAAGGCAAATACTCTAGTTTAATGCTGGAGGCTCTCTTACCACGTTTCCAGCGAAGAATCCAGAAGGATTATGTTATGTTATTGTCTTTCTTCAGTTCGAAGGATTGTGTTTTGTTATTGTCTTTCTTCAATTCAAATCGCATTTTCTGTTTTCTGGTTGTCAGATTTCAAATACCTCTTTCTAGATTGGGTAGACCGAAAAGAAATCTTCTATAATTGGAGGTGTTTAAAAAGATACCTTTTGGGCTTGTAAGCACACCTATGAAGTCTCTGCATGCTGATCTAATATCTAATGTCTTCTTCCATCTCTGATGATTTTTAAGCTATTTTTTTAAAAAATGCTTTAGAAGAAGACTTTTCATATACATAGAGTTTTTGAGAAATTCCCTGGGTTTTTTTCTAATATTAGAAACACTCACGAGGTTCCCACACATATGGTCAGCTTCTGTTGCTTTTTATTATTTGTGATCCCCAGATCAGAATGTGCTGTGTAAATGTGCTCTGTAAATGTGGTGCTTGAAACACTCTTACCAGTCCTCAGTTTACTAAACCTCACCTGGTCAATCGTTTGGAAACTAAATTAATGTTTCTAGGTGCACATCTGCACTGTAGCTCCAGAATCAGGGCTTTAAGGCCTGGGAGCTTCAGCTCTATCTAGACATGTCACTTCAGAGTTTTCAGTTTCTTTGAGCTGAGAAAACTTAGTAGAAACTAAACTTAGATAACTTAGCTGAGAAGCTTTGATCCCTTCCATGAGCTACCAGCCTCAGTGGCTTCTGGAAGACCTTACCCTTGATCAATAAAATCAGATTTTCAGAGTTCTCCTCTATATTGCATTTCCATTTGTTATGGTTAAGGAACATCAGAGCAAATAAATTACAGTATTTGCTGATTCTTACTAAACTAGATGAATCAGTTTTATCTGAACCTACCTTCTTTGCATAGCATGTTTCTCTTTTTTGAATTTGTATAACTGAAAAAAGCAACCCACTGGGTAGGGCACTGAAACTTGAGTTGTCTAATCAAAATTATCTACAGTAATTAACCACCATCACCCCTTTCAACCTTGTTTTGTTTTGTTTTGTTTTTAATTGCTTTTTCTTTTCTGACTAAAGAAACATTCTTATTTGGGGAAATATGTCAGGGGAAAAAAAGCTCATCATCTGTACATCTGTATGCTTTTTTCTTCATATGGTGTAAAGGACAAACAAAAGGTTTCCCTGCACAATAACTTAAGGGTATAAAAAGCAGTAGTGAGGGAGAAAAAAAAATCACCATCAGGTAAGAGCTTGAGACATTCAGTTAAGTTTGGGGAACAGTTAGGAAAATACTTCAGATTTTTTCATAGACCTTTTTTCTTTTCTTTCTTCATGGAGGAGTTGTTTTAAGAACGGCTTGAGATTTTGCCTACTGCGATGAATTTCATGCTATTTATTACCAAAAAACCCAAACTAATTTGGAACAGAGATGACCATAGCGGGATATACTTACATGTATTTTGTGTATTCCTGGCATTACATGTATTTTTAATTCCATATAATTGCTTACAAACTAAAAAGTAAAATAACTGTGTCAGATTTTTATTTTTGTTTTGAGAAGGGAGCTGGATGCTGAGGAAATACAAGTTTTAACTTTTCCCGGTAAAGCTTCATATTTTTCTCATGTTATGAAGGAAACTGCTATCTGATTAATTAAAGGAGAAGGATATCTAAACCAACTCGTTCTTCCTTCTGACCTGTTATAGGTGGTTTTTTTCTTCTTTTAAAAGTTGTTGAGTAGGCAAGAGAAAGAGCCCAAATTGCTTATATGTTTTGGCTGGTAGATCTGTATGTGTAAACAAATGCGGAGTTAGAATCCAAAAGCTTCTGAGCCAGATTAACTGCATGTAAGATCTTAACCTGCATAAAGCTGAAGTTATTCAGGCTTTTTTCTACTGAGAAAGTCAATTGCTGTTAGATCCAAGTGCACCCAAAAGTCCAAGGCAAGATACTTCCTAAGTCTATAGGAGTGACGTGTACCTCAGTAAATTTTAATCAGGCTCTTAAAATTTGAATGTCCATGACAAATGCAAAATCAAAGCTATGCTTTGTCTAATGACTGTTGGATCAGAAATGTATTTTTAAGGTTTTTCCACTTCCAAGGATAGACATTACTTCATGTAACTGTTTCATCGGGTGTATTTGCTCAGTCTGTTTCCCCAGTATTGCCATTCTGCTGTGGCACTAGCATTGATGAGGGTAATTTACCTGTCGCTATCTCTGAAAAGTAGATCTGAACAAGATTAGATGAAACATGAAGCACTGCCAACCTCTAGCTCTTCGATCCAGCTTTTATGGTATAGGTGTCTGTGCCAGGTCTGAATTATGTTATCATCACTGAGACTGATGTCTCCCCAAAACGGAAGCCTTTGCCTTAGATATCACTTACTTGTTCTAGAAATTTTGCACTTTGATGCTGACCCTCTGCATAGGCATAGCAAAAGTTCATGATATGCTATGGTAGACCAAGGTCTGTCTCAATGCTAGTCAAATGTTAATAAGCATGCTGCTCATTTTTAGTACACTTCAATGGTTAATATTCCATCGAAAAAATACTTGTTGAAATAATAACATGGAGCACCAAGATTGATTCCTGACACTTCAGACAAATCACTTAATGATAGTGAAATCTTGATCTAAACAGGAGGAATTGAGTAGCAGATATGTCAGCCAAGAATAAAAACAGTTTCTTCGATATGGAATAGGAAAACGCAAATGAAAGACCTTGAGAACGTTCCAATTATAGACATATCAGGCATGAATTCTTTTTCACAGAAGAGATAAAATAATAATTGCAGAGGTAGTTTATCACTGGCAGTCCTGTATGTTGTTTAATGAAGATCAGTGGCATCTGGGTTAAATTAAACGAAATACATTAATACATTAGTCAGATGAATAATGCTGTTTCCCTAAAAAAAATCCTGACCCTTAAGAAAACTTCCATTTGTCTGATCTGAAAATTGAGTTAAATTACCAGGTAGAGGTAGCATAATATACTAAAAAGAAGACTGAAAAGGTAATGAAAAATAGCAGGAGTAGTTTGAGTGTATTTAGAGTTCATTTCTTATTAAAGTAAGATGTTCTGTACTCCAAATAATCTCTGACAATTCTAAAATCGTGGGATGGATTGTTAGCCATAGAAAAAGAACCCTGTAATTTGATGTAAAGTGTTGTGAAATCCTCTAAGCCTATATGCTGTAAAATCATTTTCCCTGACAGTAGCCAAACGTATGGTTTCACAATCCAGTTGGGCAAAATGAACAACATCATTTTCATAGCCTTGCCTTGCTCCATCTGTTCTTTGTTGGCTTTAGTGCTGTGATACTCATTCAGCTGAGTCTGCTCTCTAGCAAGGTAAAAGTGCATTGGTATTTTTGTGTTGTTTATTTTTAAAATGTTAACAGGGTTTTGCTCTTAAAGTAAATGAGTGACCTTACTGTGAAAACCAAATGAATCCCAGAAGTAAGTAGGAATAGACAGAAGGATGAACAGATTAATACTGGAAATGGAAGAAGTTCCCTTTGTGGCAGTGTAATACTGCTAATCCAATTCAGACTGTATTGTTAAAAAACATATTCTAAAATCCCTTATCTAGAATTATAGCAGTAGCAAACAGCGTATTGTGACAACTGAGCTCTGTGTTAATGCACTATAACATTGATGGGAAACTGAGGTGAAATAATGTATAAGTATTTTTAAATTACCTGTGTATATCTCAGTAAATTGAAATAAGATTCTAAAATTTCGAGATCAGTGACAGAAATAAAAATCACAGCTATGCTATTTCTAATGACCTTGGAATCAAAAATTTATTCTTAGATTTTCCAGTTTACTGTTGTCAGTTTTATGCATAATCTTGTTCCACATAATTCTGTGGTAACCTAAATTTTGTTAATCCTTTTCTCTGATTCTCTTGTGATAATGTTGAACAGGAATTAAAGTTATAAATAAAGTAATCAGGCCTTCCATTATACTGATTTTCTTCCCCCCTACTTTCAAGATTCAAATCTTGATGTGTGCCATTGGTCTTGTTTTGAATTTAGCCCTGGAACGCTACATGAAGTGTCAGGCAACTGTGACATTGTACTAACTGGCTGCCAGCAGCTAACTTGCAGGCTTTCTGCTTGAGGTACAGCCTTAATGCTATGCTGGTTTTTGTTTACATGATTCAGAAAAAAAAAATTAGAGTTTTTGATCTGTAAAGTTGCAAGGTGTCGTGGTTTTGAATTTAATTTGCCAGAGTATTTTGTTAATATATTGGTTAATTAAACACAAAGTGGTTGGTCTGAAGCCAGTAAATAGGTTAGTAAATGAAACTTGCATTCTGAACATAAGATGTAGTTCTGTCATACCCCATTTTGTCTTTTACTCTTGTTCTGCTATGTTACTCTGTTTTAGTGTCTTTTGCTTTTTTCTTCTGTTTTCTCTATTATTTCTACCAGAATAGCATTTACAAAACATAATAGTTCTGAAATAATGTAATCAGAATTTCCATTTCATGGGATTTATCTGGGTTAGGATAAAAATGGAGTTCAAAAGTAAAATACTTTATAAAATATTTGAGTCCTTGGTGTTAGAACCTCAGAATCTGGCACATGTTCTCAAATAAAGTAATGGGGTTTTGTTTGTGTACCCAACCCCCCACAAACTCTGTTAGTTATGCAGTTGGTGTATGCATCACATTTCTCTCCATGTTATTTCTGTTATGTAGAGATTTTATGAAGCATTTTATACTGCTGAATACTAGGTAATAAGAAATCTGACTTGAAAATATTTGTCTTTTGATCAGTTGCCGCCAAAATCCTTCTGTTGGGATTCTGAACTATGACATCATGGCAAGATTTCGCAGAAGAACATGCATCATTTTGTTGCTTTTTATTTTGTTTATTTGCTCCATAATGATGGCTTTGAAGACTCTGAGACCTGACAGAGCTGGCTTTGGGGATCCATTTGGACTTGGTTTGTTGCCGGAGCTTCAACAACGGACAGTGCTCTTAGACAGTAAACAGAATTCCCTAAATAGGGTTCAAGGAGATACTGTAACACGTGTCAGTAATTTGCATAGCATTGCTGTCAATACTATGAAGGCATCTATGTCTCCAGTAAGAAAGGTGGAAGAGGAGCTGTCTTCTCCTAATTATAACTTTCACATATTCTACTATACTTGGTATGGGAATCCACAGTTTGATGGTAAATATATTCACTGGAATCATCCATTGTTGCCACATTGGGATCCCAAAATTGCAAACAATTATCCAAAAGGAAGGCATAATCCTCCTGAGGACATTGGGGCCAACTTTTATCCAGAACTTGGATCTTACAGTTCCAAAGACCCTACTGTTATAGAAGCCCACATGAAACAAATGCGTTCAGCTTCAACTGGTAATGAATGTTAACGTTTCAGCATGTTGTTCATGTATCCAGCCTTACATATGTGAATGAGCAGAACTGAGCCATCTTTCTATTTTTCTGTGTAATTCAGGAAATGCCTGAAACTAGTAAATGTCCTTATATCTCTGAGTTTTAACCCCCAACTGAAACTTACATCTTCAAAGCTGTGTCTGATGAATGTACCAGCACAGAAACGTAAGAATGGTGTTTGTAATCTTGTAGGTACATGTTTTTCGTGACTTACTGCAAAACACTGATAACATACATGGAAAATACAGAAACCTTCACTAGAATATATTGTCTTTGTATTTTATTTTTGGAGATTAATATTTCAGTTTAAAGAACAGGTTTCGTAAACCATGCTAACATGCTTAAGGAGCAGTCTGTTCAAATATGAGTGGGGTTTTTTTTTTCTGAATGCTGTTTGTGCAATAACAATTATGTATTAATTCATTACTGTCCAAAATTATCTTCTTTCAATACAAATTGATGTTCCCTTTTTCTAAATAAGACAAACTGTATACATAAGAATAGTCAATGTATTTTTGGTGTCGTTCCTTGTTGTTGGGCTTTATGTTAATCTTTTTATGTTAATCTTCCTTAAAATAAGCAGTCATATAGGCTAATACTAACCTTTGAACAGCTTCTGTAAATGTAGTTGGAACAACATGACCAGAGCTCATAGCATTTTTGACACTGCTATTCACCTTGTATTGAATCTCCTTCATTCACCTAATCATTAAGGCTTAATGTAGTTGTTATATTTCGATTAGTGGTGCTTGTATAGTGTTTTTATTTCTTGGTTGTTGTTATCTTGTAGGTTTTAACCTTTATTTTGTACTAGGGTTAATACAAACGTAGGAAATTTCTCACCCTCTTCAGTAATATTACTCCATCAACAGGAGTAACAAGACTGTTGCAGAGAAATCTCAGATATAAGTTGCCTATGAGCACTGTTTTAATTTTATCTAGAGCAAAATAATGTATGATAGTGTGATGAAGGCAAGGGGGGCACTTACAGCTTTCAAAGAACCTGTGATGTTTCTCATCCTCTTAATGTAGATGTATAAGAAAGCTGAACTGCTGCTGGAAAAGGTGCCAATTACTAGGAAGAATGCTTTCGTAATCAATTTTTTTTTAGTAACTTCAGTTAGTTTTCCATTTAAAACTCAGCAATGTAAATGAGTAATTCAGGCTTCCTGTGGCACTCTTTGTAACATCACTGATATTTACAAAGAGTCATCTTTTTCATGCTCTTATTCTGTTACGGATTTATGTACAATTGAATTTGTTCTCTTCCATCAAGATTTGAGTAACATAAATCATCAACTTTTTTCCCCTCAAGTCATTACTTCAAATACTGTTTTGGTCTTTTTTAAAGAATGATACTTTGTTCATCTTTTGTGTACTGTGAGGCTGACTATTTACAGTTTCTTCTTTTTCTCTCTTAGCCAGTGTCTCATCAATGACTCTGTTTTACGTTCTGTCACATAATAATTTTTTCTAGCCATTTTTGAGGCTTTATCAAGGATCTTAGAGAAAAAGAAAAGTGTAAATGGTTCTTTCAGCCAATATTGTCTAATGATTGAAGACATGTAGGAGACTGGGGCAACAGGAGTCTCATGCAGTGCTTCCTTGTATTTTAAAATTCTTTCCTTATGTACTAATTTCCTAATATTTTACAGATTAATACAGTAGATTTTATTCTTGAGATTGCTTGGAGAAATCTATTTTTTTACACCAGCTTTTTTTTGTGTTAGTCCACTTTTGTCTTTAGGGACTATTCTGGTTTTAAACATTTATAACACTGTTTTTAGTGTCAAGTCCATCCGTTTTTTTTATACTCTTGAAGTGGTACATAACTTTATTTTTTAACCACAGGAAAAAAAATGCTTCATAGTCTTTCTCAGGAAAAGACCAATGCAAATGTGAATTTAGGTTCCTCGATCAACAGTTCTGTCTCCTGAACTTCTGTGTATTTCCTGAAGGTCTAAAAGAGGGTCTGGTCAGATGTATTCAAGGCACCCAAATTTGTTGCTGCTGTTCTGCTTGTCCTTTTTACCTTACTCATTCGCATTTAGTCTTCTTTTGTGTGAAATAAGAGATAATCTGATAAAATGCAGTAAAATATTGCATTTTGCTTTCCTTGAGCATACTGTCTCTTGTGATAATCTGTTATTTGTGATTTTCTTTTTGATAAAATGCAGAGAGAATGTGCCTAAGGGTAGTTGAACTCCCTTCTGTGTGTATTGAGCACAAATTTCTGGTTTGGATATTAGGTGATTATGTATTCATTGTAATTTACGGTTTCTTTTTCCTAATTTTGGAATTGTTTGTTGGAAATTGTTTGTCAGAAATGTTATAATGTTAGTAAAGTAGGTAGAATTTAGAATATATACTTCCCTAGCTCAATGAACTTATTCATGTTAAAAAGAACCACCTTGGCTTACTCTTCCAAATGTTCCGAATAGCATTGTTAGGAAAATATTTCTATATCAGTATTTCATGTACTTCTTTCAGACTTAGCTTCTTTTTGATATTGTTTCCAGCTGCGCATCTAAAAGATCTAATTTGTTTATCTGACAGCATTTTATTTTAGAAGGAAAGGGTTTAGCCTTTCTGAGGAGGTACGTGGTCTTTTGCTTTCCTGGAGAGCATCAGAAAAATTTACCATATGAAGACATGGTATTTGTCCTATTTTATCTCCACAGGACTAGTAACATTCTTAAATTATTGAAAGTTACTCAAGCATTTCTGAAGATAATAAATTTAAAAACTGATTTCACATGCTTGGAAGGGTGGATTACACCACAGTAACTGTACCAGCAAGAAAGAAGGATGTGGGATTGCAGTCACTGTTTCTAGTATTAAATGGTTGTTTTGTAGTAGAGCCGGAGGTACAATGAAGAAATATGGTGGGGAATAAAATTCCGTAAGATAAGAATCTCATCATATGCATAGCCTTCATCTCTTGAGTGTTCTATAACCCATGTATCTTGATATTCTCTGGCTTTATCGTGTTGTAGCTATGATGCCTTAGTGGGAGCACTCTTTTCCTCTTGAACAACCTGAAGGTTGGAATGCTGTGCTGAAAGGTGGGAGGGAACAGCTCATAAGTGTTAGGCTTAGGACACTGAGTACAGATTTCTTCCCCTGACAAATGATCTAACCACTGTTTGTTTTGTAGTCCTATAAACAAAGAGGAGTTAAAATCCACTCTGAGAATACTGAGATTTTGTAACTGATTAAAAAGTAATTTGAGATTCTGATTTATATTATGTAGCTTTCACATCAATAATTGTAACTCATGACAATGTTACAGTATACATGTAATATGTTAAACAACATGATTTAAAACTCAAGTTTTGTATTTTCAGGTGTAATAGTGCTTTCATGGTACCCACCAGGTATGGCTGATGAAAATGGAGAACCAACTGATGATTTGGTGCCAGTTGTTTTGGACTATGCACACAAATATAATCTAAAGGTAAAGTATTTCTAGATGTATAAAATAGGAAAGTAATTAGGAAAGTAAACCTCGCTATTATACTGCACTTCTTTTTGGTCATGGAAGCTTCTGAATTGCCATGAACTTTGGTAGGACCTGAGTAATATTCCCTTATAAGTAGAATAAATACTGTGATCTGCTTTAGCTTGCAGAATCTAAGGCATACTGTTGTAGATTTTTTTTTTTAATTTCTTCTCAGGAAATAGTTTTTAAAATAAGACATTATGTTGTTTTTCCAGTGAGTCTTGGCAAATGAGGGAAGTATTACATATTCCAAAGTACTGTGAAGTACAATGAGCTATAAACGAAGGACCTTTGAGAATGAAGAAAGACTATCTTCATTTTGCATTATTTCATAACTTGCTAGCACCTGATCATAGAGGTCAGGAGTGAGCATCTATGAGTAATAAAGACAGATTTGGAATATCTAATTTGAATGAATGTCTTTATTCCAGAAGGTACCAGGAACACTTGTCTTGGAGTGTAAGGTCAGAGACATGCTGCTCAGACTTTATTACTTCAGGGCATGACACGACAGAAAGGCTAAGTTATTGACTTCTTAAAATAGGTGGAATATCAAGTCAGTTAAAGATTACATGAATTGATCAGTAAAATCTTAAATTGTGGTTTGGTGTTGTTTATTTTTAGAATAAAACTTGTATTTTCCTTTCCTTATACTGAAAATGTACATTTCATTTTAATCTCTCCAAGTAATAAATTTGAGTTTTTAAGTAACTGCATGTGTTTCATCTCTGGAGTGTGCTGTCTGTACTGTGTACTGAAAACAGAGACTGTTCATCTACTTGGGTTTTAGTTGGTCATGCAAGTTGGAGATTCTCAGAGAAATTTTCTGTCATTGCGGGTAACTTTAGATTCCTTAGCAAACAAGAGGAAAATAGGATGATTAAATTGGATACAGAAATAATTTTGAAGCTATTAAAAGTACTTTGTGATTTGCATTATATGACATATGTTGCACTATCTAATAATAAATTCTTAAAAAGCCAGAAAAAGGTATTATCCTTCCCCAAAACTTTCAGACCATCTAATGGAGTTTGCTCTCGCCTAAAAAAACTTGTTAATGCTCAAGTCACAAAGGAGTCAAGGCCAAATGAAATAAGCTACCAAGGAAAATACAATAGTATGTAACAGTATGGTAATGATTGGAATATGGATGAAGCTGCCGTTACCACTTGGAAGAATTACTGGAATACAGATATTCAGTATAGATATTGCAGGAAATGCTACCTTAACTGTAATGTTTTTTAACATTCTTGCACTAGTAAGTTATTACAGTAAGTCTTAGGAGTCTCGGTAGACCAAAGCCAATATACAAAATACGTTCCTATTATGTCTGCCAAATAGAAGTCTGGGAGAAGATACGCCTTTTTGATTTGCCTGGTTTTGATAGTTGGAAATGAAAGATGAAATTATAGTGCTCTTCAACCTCTACTGTCAGTCTTAGTGATTTAGTGTAACACTGTTTTTCTATAGTTCCTATTTAATAGAGGGAGAGATTGGCTCTGCAATGGAAATTTTCTACTGTTGCAGAGTTGTCAAAGATGTTATTAAATGCATTCTGCTCTAAAATTGCTTCTGAAAAACTTGCTTTGATTAAGTAATGTACTCTTCCATGATTGTATATTTGAAAACAAATTCATTTTTACATTGGAATTCACACATACCAGTTAATCAATTCCATAAGCTTTAAGCTTGACATCAGAGCAGTAGCAGTACATTGTATTAGATTTAGTTCCAAGAGCTTATTGCTGCTGATAAATCTATAACATTTTAAAGTTTTCATATCCCATATTTTAAAATGTATTTTGACTCTGAAAACTATCCTTGGAGCATTATCTTTAGCAGATTTTAATGCATTGGTTAGAAATTAAATATTAAAATGTTTCATTAGTTTATCAGTTCTTTGACATTCAAATAGATAATATTTTATTTTAAGTTTTAGGTTTTGTAGCTTTTTAAGTTTTCTGAAGCATGATTACCATTTGCTGTAGCCTAGGGAAAATAAAAGCAGTGTTCTGTTTTAAAGTAAAAACCTAACTATTTAATACCAAACTTCCTGGGATCTGAAGCTTCTAATGTCAGTAGTGCGGGAGTTGTACTAGGGTTGGATTATTCTCAGTGTAGACTGATGAAATGTTTGGTCTATAAAGAACTATATTTTTTGTTATATAATACCCAGTGCCCACGTATTCAGTAGTGTTTTATGTTTGTGTTGCTGTTACGTTTTCATCTTTCAGGTCGCTTTTCACATCGAACCTTACAAAGACAGAGATGATCGCAGCATGTACCACAATGTCAAGTACATCACTGACAAGTGAGTTCTTTTGGAATGGTTCCCTTTGGGGTTTCTTACATCCTGGTTTAGGGGACTTCTGCATATGATCTAAAGCTTGTAAAAATATGTAAGAATGTCTGCTGAAACTGAAGAGAACTGAAAGGAACTTTGTTCATATTTCAGTGCTGCAAAATTCAGTCTGTTTTTTAAATACTGAAGTGTGAATTTTACATAGATTCTCAAATTTAAATTACTTTCAACATTCTTTAGTATCATAAATCATACTTTAGATTAAAGCAGATACTTCAGATTAGCAACATGATATATAAATTAAATTAAATAAAACGTACATTTTGATAGTGACAAACTAGCAGAGCTTTATTGTGTTGACCTCTAATGATTTTAATTTATCTTGACAAATTCTGTACAGCTACTAGTTGTTTTGCTTATCAGTGCTGCTTAGACTGTCTTTATTTCACACTGAATTAGAGAATTGCCCTTCAGAGGAAACTGATAACTGCAGCGCAGTTTGACACTAAGTTACTGTTACAGTTTAACCCCAGCCAGCAACTAGGTACCACCAGCTGCTGCTTACTTCCCTTCTCACCCCCCAGCACTCAGGAGGTGAATTGGAAAGATAAGGAAGACTTAGTGAGTTGAGCTAAGAACAATTTATGATTGAAACAAAATAGTATTGTGATAATTATGCCAGTAGTATTATAAAGAATGTTAATGGAAAGGAGAAGGAGAGAAGGTAACAGAACCCAAGACAAATTGCTCACCACCTAAAGAGCAGTGTGCAGCCCAGCCTTCAGCAATGTTCAGCCCCCTTCCAGGTAGCTCCCTCAGTTTATATATGGACAGGATATTCTGAAGTGTGGAATATCTCTTTGGCCAGCTCAGGTCAGCTGTCCTGGCCTTGCTCCCTCCCAGCTTTTTGTGCAGCTCCTCACTGGCAGACCATGAGACACTGAGAAGTCCTTGACTTAGGGTAAGCACTGCTTAGCATTAGACAAAACATCAGTGTGCTATCAGCATTATTCTCCTGCTAAATAAAAAACCCACAGCACTGTACCAGCTGCTAAGAACATTAACTCTGTCCCTGCAAACCCAGGACAGCTAATAATTTGTAATAATTTAAAGGTTCTTTGAAGAGTCATTGTTTGATACTTAGCAAACACTGGACTGAAAGTGGGTATGTATTGCTGTGTTTCAAAGTCCGTGCCCTGTCTTTTTAAACTAGTTTTCAGGAAAAGCCTTCATCTCAGATTGTACAATAGGGTTTTCCAAATGGCAAATTTTGTCCTAACGATGCTTGTTTGCTTTATAGATATGGAAGCCATCCAGCCTTCTATAGGCATAAGACCAGCACAGGCAGACTTCTTCCCATGTTTTATGTTTATGACTCTTACGTAACAATTCCTGAAATATGGGCAAATCTGTTAACTGTTTCTGGATCCCAGAGTATTCGAAATACTCCATATGATGCGTTATTCATCGCGCTTCTTGTAGAAGAAAGGCATAAGCATGACATTCACAGAAGTGGTTTTGATGGAATGTACACGTACTTTGCCACCAATGGCTTCTCCTACGGTTCATCTCATCATAATTGGGCAAGTTTAAAAGCCTTTTGTGACAGTAACAATTTAATGTTTATCCCGAGTGTGGGGCCAGGTTACATTGATACCAGTATCCGACCATGGAACAACCACAACACCCGAAACCGTGTCAATGGGAAGTACTATGAGACTGCCTTCAGTGCGGCACTTCTGGTGCGACCAGAAATCATTTCCATTACATCTTTTAATGAATGGCACGAGGGAACTCAGATTGAAAAAGCTGTCCCTAAACGGACTGGACAGGTAGTGTACCTTGATTATAAACCCCATAAACCAAATGTTTACCTAGAGCTTACTCAGAAGTGGTCTGAGAAGTACAGAAAAGAACAAGAACAGTGGCTTATGTGAGCTGTCCCGCCTGCAGTTGTTTCCTAATGCATTGACTGTATTGAGAAAGAAATTGAGAGCTGAAGAATCTGTTATTAAATGTCTTTATTTTATCTTTTGAATGTATATGCACTACTACTGAATTTTAATTTTGATAAGTAAAAAGATTATGAGACTATTGGCAATTCTGTCTTACTGGATATTTTAGTTCAAAAATATTCAGGGAAAGCTGGTTTTTGTTCAGTTTTTTTTGGTTTTTTTTAACTTTGTAACCTGCATGCTGAGCTTTCAGAACATCTGCATGACCAAAGTATAACAAAAAATTGGCACAGTTCCTTACCTCCTTTATTCCTGTAGTTGTTTTTCTAATCAAACTGATTCTGTAATCTAAATCCTCATAGCTTCTTGCAGGATGCATGTCTATAGTGTGTGGAATAATCTACATTTAGGCATTTTAATGCTTTGCACACGGAGTTCTTAACAGATGACTAGCTTGTGGTAAAAGCACTAAAGAGTTGTGTGATGCAACACCACTGGATTTTGTTTTGAAAAAAAGAAAAAAAGTATTTGAAAGAAAGTTCCAAAGAACTGCTGAAAGATTTCTAGTTTACTTATATTTTTTCTGTTTGGCACGGTGTAGAATTTTGCAGATTGCTGGATACCGACCAGGAACATTTTTTTTTTTCCTATTACTTTGAATTAAAAATAAAAAAAAGTTTGAATTAGAGTGGAAAATATTTTTTGAGGGGAAAAAAACCCCTAAAGATGCAAAAAATTTATTAAAACTTCCATTATTACTTATTTTCTGCTAATTGACTGCAGACACAGATGTAGTGTGGTTTTTTAAATGTTTAAAGTTTCTAAACCAAGTATCTTACTAGTTTTACAATAACAATAATTGTAGGAAATACTTTTTTTGTTTCTGATTTAGGAGCAACCTAGTTTGGTAGCATTGAGAGCAACTACCCATGTGTTTAATTTGAAATCTGAGATTTCTCTTTTTCATCTTGTTCTTTTAGTTGTTCCAAGATTCAGTATTGTAGATAATAAAATCTTTCTGTTACTCAGATAAGCACCCTACCAATGCTACCTGTAAGACTGTGGTGTGGCTGGAACTGACTCTTTTCAGTCCTAAGAATCTCACCTGTCAAATGATGTGATTATTAACTGCCATTTTTTATGAGTTTTGAAATGTTCAAGTCACACAGACATACCTTCTCAGCAATACTTTTTTTGGGATTTTCATAGAATTTCATAACAAAGCCCTAAACTTTGGAATAGTAGAAATTGCAGTGTTTTGTTTATTTGCAGTAACTGTTTAATCCTAGCAAAGTGTATTCTTTCTTAGTTGCTTATTTTATATTTTTAATCGATATATAAGGTGCTGATCCTGTATTTTAGTTCATATGCTGAAACTTGTGACCACTAGTAACAATCAGAATTCCATTGATTTCAGCAGAACCCATGAAAATTACACTGTTTACTCAGATCTCACTGTAATCTGTCTGTTAAGTGGTAAGGTGAATGTGAGGACTTCTGTTAAAACAGAAACCAAACTAGTATGGTTTTTCCAGAAAACTGTCATTCCAGATAAAAACAAGCCAGTTACCACTATAATTTTCTAGAGTCTTTCTGGTATGTAAAAGGTTTGTTTATATATCTCTTACTTATTTACAGTTTAGTTTTCTTGTCATTTCTCTGCAGTTGCTCAAGCGATGAGGTGTCATCTAATGCCCTCAGCTGCTTGAAAAAATACAGAAATTGGATGGCAGATATATAATCTGGCATGTTGAAGTGTGCCTCTAGAGTTACTGGAGTCTTAATAATCTCTCCTCATATTTTTTTGCATTCTTGTACTGCATTTCTGCGAGGTCTGAAATGCCTCTGAAAGAAGTGTTTACTAATGCTTATTTTGTTTTGCTCTTACTCAGGTGGATAAATTGACATAGACATAGGTATGACCACAGTCAAAAAATAGTGTCTGAGAAATAAGAAGCACTTGTCAGACTTTTACCACTTCCAAGTTAACTACTCCCTTTTTAAGGAATCTGATATTACTTATTTCACTATAAAGTCCTTAAATAGCTATACATAACTCGTTTTTATAGTTTGTTGTAGGCTTATGCTTTTACAGCCCAGAGTCCATATATTTATTTTAAATGTGAGGGAACAATTAAATGTTTTGCGTATTTTTCTAAAAAGTCGTCTGAAATCAAACCTTTTGAAAGGACAAGTCTCTTTGTTTTCCCTTTGCTTAAACTTTTGTCATCCCCTGGTCTTTTCTCACTGTAGTTATCTGAGCACTTTACTGGTCTTGACAACTTTGCACTCACCTTTCAGCCCCTTACTTTCTGCTAGTGGCAGTTTATTTTCTCTGTGACTGTGAAAGTCACTCCTTTGTTGCTGTGTATAGAAACATTTGAAATTTGTTGTAGGGTATTGTACAACTGAGGTGATCTATCTTGTTTAAAGTACAATTTATGGTAACAATGTAATGGATCTTCATTACTCTGAAAGACTTTTGTAATTGCTGTAAAGATATCATTTAGCCCTTGCTATTAAGTGGTTTGGGCCATGGCACACTGATGTCTAGTGGGACCTTTAGAAGAATTTACAGAATTTCTGTAGAAAAGAATGAAAATTAAGTGCCTAGAAATTCATCACCCCTGAACACTTGCTGTATTTTTATGTGCTTGATGTGTTTTAAAACATAAATATGCAACCTCACATAATATTTCAGAGTTGAGAATTTAATTTGATGATCCTAAGGAAAGCTTATGGAATAGCAGCTACTAGAACTACCCCACCTGCCTGACCAATATTTTCTCTCTACTTAAATCAGTGTGCTCCTTCTTGTTATAGGGAGTGGAGAGTTTTGCTTATGGACTGTTGCTGCAGTCGTGATACTTACTTGAAATTTGAGTAAAAATAGGTGTGTGGGAAAGAATTTGTACAAATGCAGAGGAATAAGATTGTTACAAGGGCACAGTTACTGGGGCAGGGAAGGAGAAAAGTGAATATATTTAAGAAGGTGGTTGCTCCAAGCTGTACGATTACAGTAAGGAAAAAAGGGACTCCTGCGTGCAGCCAAAACTGAGAGGCAGGGAAGAACATTTGTAATGTTTTAGAGATTTGAAATACATTGAAGGAATATCCAGATCCTATTTCACTTTGGTGTCCCACTACTTTTACTTCTTGGCCAACTGAAAAAAATACTATAATGATTGTTTTTAATATTTTTACACTGATTAAATGTGTTTGACTCATCTTGTTATTTCGTAGTACTTAAGAGTGAAATGGGAAGTTTTAAAAGAGATTGTGCCATGGTATGCCTCTGCAAATACAGAAATACCTGAAGTAATCAATCACATACTACTGACTGAGTATCCCCAGGGGGTAAATGCTTTCTAGACAAGTAGCAAGTCTTTGTGGTAAAAGAGAACATATTTTTTTTTAAAAATCTATAGGTTAATTTCTGCTTCTGTCAGTTATGATCAAGTAAATTGTTTTAGTTCTGTGAGCTGTCTCAGAACTGAAGCTTAGTGCATCAACTCTGAAATAATGTGTATTAAATCTTGTTATAGTAGAGCATGTTTCTCAGATCTATAATCCTGTACTGAATTTTGTGGGAAAACATGTGCTGATGCTGTTACTATTTTAGTGGCAAGCTGTAGATTATTGTGAATATAGTTTCTGCACTGATGTTCATCGTATTTGCGTAGTGCATTTCTTTTGAGGTGCCAATAATTTGTCTCCTAAGAGGTTGTTGAAGCAGAAGGTTCTTCAGTGAAAACATTTTTATTAAAAACTTGATATGTATATGCTCTGCATAGTTTGAATTAACACATTTCACACATGGTTCTTGGATTCAATTGAAAACATTTCTCAGGAGTGTTTTCAGCTCTATGTTGCCAGTAAATGTATCTCTGGGCACATGGATAAGGACTTACTGTATTTAGGGCACTTTTTTTCTGAATCTTGTGAACCTAAAAAGAGGGAATAAAGCATTTATAAACAAATTATTTGCCACTTAATATAAGATGAAAATCTCTCTCGCAGTCCTACAAGTACTTGTCGTCATCTTTCTGCTTGGTTAAAATTGTGTCAATGTTTCATTTCTTTTTATCTTTTACTTTTGACCAGCGTGTTAAATGTTCTATAAATTTCTAAAGTGACTGTATTTCTAAGATTTCATGGTTGGAATATTCAGTAAAGAGAATCTACAAGATTAATGGCACAGCAGAAAAGCCTGATGTGAATTTGATATTGTATAGGTGAATTTGTTGTGAATGGATAGTGTATCTTTGATATGCATTGAACACAAATAAAAAATACATTTCTTTTAATACCCTACACGGCTGTGACGGAGATGAATTTGTTTACATAAAAACAAAAAAATTTGTGTGTGTATCTGTTTAAATACGTGCATATACCTAAAGTCATTATTTTTAAAGTATTGTATCACTGTAATAAAATTATAAACTGGATTCTGCTACTTTTAAGTAAGCAATGGTTTTAATTCCCCATGATATTTACAGAAGACATTTTTGCTTATGAATGCTTTCATGAACAATAAATATATGCCCAAAAGTTTTGATTTTTAAAGGATTGCATGATAGTGGGGTCTTTTAATAATACAGGTTTTGAAAGTTAATTTTTATTTTTCTGTTACTATGTGTGTGTAGAATTCAGTCGTGTATTTCTGTATTTGAGTCAAATATATTTTATAATGTATAATCATTTCATATTTTTTTTGGTGTATCACATTGTAAGTGACTCTTCTATAGTTAAGGTGTTTTGCTCCGCAATGCAAAAATTTCCTGAAAATTTTCCGTCTCAGGAAATGCAAAATCAACACAAGGTCTACTTGAAATTTGAGCTTGTGCACATACCTGTAATGGACACTTTACTTGGAGACTTCTGAGAAACTTTTGCATTTTAGTAGATAAAATATCTTCCAGGGTGTTTCACATCACTTCATGTGAATTTAGGAGAAAGAAGGAGATAACAATGAAAAAGTATTTATTGCCTGTTCATCTAATCTGATCAGTACAGTACTTTCTGTACAGTAAATGGGATGTATATTCTACACATTCTTTATGTGAACGATAAATAAGACAGAGTAGCATACATTTATGTTTGTTTTCTTCAGCTGGGCAGTGTAGATAGAGGAAACAGTGACACAACAAAAAGCACATATAGCTCTCATTTTTAAACTTCAGTTTAGTTACATTTTTAGCAATGTAAAATGTGTGAGCTGTGAAAATAATGGAATATTCAGAAGATTACTGCAATAAAAATTTGAAAAATTAATTCACTGACCCAATTTAGTGGTAGATTCAAATTAAAATTATCTTGTAGCTATCATAATTGTTTCAGTATTTTTCAAATAGAAAGGTACAGTCTGTGAAGCTGGAGTCAAGAAAGAAGTAACAGGTTATCATACAATGTGATGATCTTACAGCGAGTGATGAGAATTCTCTTTTGTAGCAATATTCCATTATTGCTACTATTCAAAGCTGGCTTAGCACATTCAAAAATGAACAAGTTTTTTTAAATGAATTTAGATCTTAAAATATGTGTGCACAAATGCACACACAATTTTTTCCTTATTTCTTTGTGAAAAATGCAACTGCCCTTGTATGGATAGAAAAAATCTAGAGCAGTTTTAATCAGTTCCCAGATCTGTGCTTGTCGGTGTTCATGGGGTGATCCAGAGTGGCTCACTTCTTGATCCTAGCAGTTAAGTAGTGTGGATAGTCAGAAGTAATCGGAGTATTCAAGTTCATTTCCTACAGTCTTTTATCTAAAAATGGGTAAAAATCTACTGAGCTTTTCAAAATTGGAGAATTTTAGAAATGGTTAGATTAAACTGTTTTCATCATAGATTATAATATAGCGAAAGTATACACTAGCTGACTAAAATCCATGTTGGAGAAAAATGTTTTATTAGATAATGTTGATGCCTGCTATTGCATTCAGAGCACATTTAGAAAACAACCTTTGTTTTAAAATTTGGTCTCTTCTCTACTTAGAGTATTTAAGACATTTTTATTTAGTTAGAATAGATGTTTTTTTAAAACTTGAAGAGGTGTATTCTTCTTTCCATAGAACCAACACAATGACAGGTGGTTTGTTGTTTTTTGAGGAGGGGTGTGTGGTTTGGATTTTTTTTAATACGTGGAAATGAGCACTTTGTATCTGACAGCAGGACCTTGTCTTCAGAGTTGGTTTTGTAACTTGATGTCATTGCTATGGAAACACAGCATGATCTCTCGACTAATTTCTCAAACTGCAGTGTGATTCAACAAATAAAGAAACAGCCATAACTTCAGTTGATTTTTAGAATACTAGTGGAAAATTAGGCTGTTGGTTTGTTGTGATTTTAATGGAAGTTTCTTGGAAAATTCTAATATACTATGGTAGAAAATACTTTTACCATAGAGCTCTGCTCATTAAGATCAGATAGCCAGTTAAAGTTTGATATGTATGATTTTAAATATGCTCTATGTATTTCAATAATACAATATTTCATAATACCATTGCCACTAATCACAGTAATTTAATAATGGTGAATACCTATTTTTAAAGAAGAAACTAAAGAAGAACTATAGGGGGCTTCTAAAGGAGCCATTAATCTCAGAAAATAATGTTAATCAATGAGAAAGAAGTATCCAGACATTTACTTTGTGAGAAGCTCTGCAGTCATTATTTTGTCTCATATATATGATTCTTGGTGAGTACGTGAATTTTATTCCAGGTGAGTGAAGAACCTACTTTCAAAAAATAAAATACATTCTGAAAACACAAATGGTAAATTGTATTAGTTGTACTCTTAGCATACCAAAAGTACATATGCCTTGCTATTTATGTCCAACCTTTGGCTGACCAACTTCCTGATCTACTACTACTTCACTTGGAATTTTTTGCATATATTTGTACTTTTTTTTAATGAAAACATTGGAGAACAAGTGCAAAGCAAAATTTTAAAACTCCATTGCAGTAACATGACATTGAAAAAGGTAAGCTGTATAGAAGGGAGGAAAGTAGTTAAGAGATGTCAAAATTATGAAATGTCTGGAGGCTTTATGCAGGCAGTATAACCACATTCAGATTATTACATCAATCAAAAGATTTTTAAGAGGCCTGGAAGAAGTTCATGTAGTTAAACAACAGAATAAAGAAAAGTGTTAGAAATAAAAGATATCTTTAAAATGCAAATTCTGTCCAAAAGATCAAACCAGAAAAGAGCTAAGTTCTGGCATTAATTCCAAAGCTAAAAAAAATCCCCTACCAAACTTGAAGGATTAGCTTCCTAGACCTAAAATAAAATGATTATAATTAAGCTTCCGCCATCCGTCCCCCAGAAGTAAATATAGCAGACCATGGTAGGCAAGACATCATACAATGTTAAGGAAAAATTACCCAAAAAGCAATTTCTAAGACCTATATACTAGAATCTTCATTACTGCATATTTCTAAAACATGTCACCAGCAGGCAGAAAGCTGGTGGTGTGCTAGTAGTGCTGGCATATAGCAGATCAGCAAAAGGATCTTTCAAAGATCCTTTGGATCTTTGCTAAAGCTGTACTAGAGAAGTTTAAAGTGGTTTGTATCTATCTTTGTTACAGAAGAGGTTGGAATTTTTCACGCTGGATCCAGTATCCATTGGTCAAGAAATATCCTAATTAGGAAATTAATTAATCGAGAAATATCCTAAGTTGAAATGTCATACAAGTGATCTTTTGACTGGATCAATAAAACAGACACAAATCATCCAGTCTCAATTGTACTCATTCAGGGGTTTTCAAGGAACTTGAGTATGAAATTCTTAAAAATGTGAATACTTTGTTGTTTAAGTTAAGGGTAGGCACATAAAGGGAAGGGGACAAATGTGGTATCAATTTTAAGAAGACTTCTAGGAGGGATGCTTGGAACTGTAAACAAGTCTGAAATCCATCCTTGATAAAAAAAAGTAAGAATAGACATTTAAGGTAGCTGTATTGGGCAATATCAATGTACCTGTTCCAAAGCAAAGTCATGCACCACAAATCCATTACATTTTTGAAATTGTAAATTAGAAATGTGGTCAAGGACAATAAAGCTTCCAGCAAAGTACTTGGCCTTCAAAACATACTAGATGGTTATGTAAGTAGAGAGAAGAACTTGCAATAGATTACTTGCCACTAAAAGTTAAGAAACAGATAATAGAAATATTAAACTTTCATAGCAACAGGCTGGTACTTGTTAGGTCCCAAAGAAACCTTTTGTGGTATTTGTGCTGTTCAGAAAGTCATTTAAAAATATATGTGCTAGTGCTAAACAGTCTCTGAAGATAATCGAAATCAAAAACCTAATTATGTAATAATAACAAATTGGGTGATAAAAGAAAAAAAACAATGTTGACAAATGCATATCAGTACATACCATACATGCACAAAGCTGTACTACATTATAGTGGTCTCCTGCTGCTTAAAATAGAGATTTGGCTGTCCACTTTGTTAGTACCATTAAAAAAATTAAGCTCAAAGACAGTAAACTACATGTATATCATCAGGAAAGAAAGTTGAAAATATCTATACTTTGAATTAGTATCATACTATTGAAAGTAACTATACCATTCTATAAATGTGCATCATCCTTGTGTCTGGAATACTGGTTATCTACCCCCCTTTTTAAAAAAGAACTGAAAAGAGACATGGAAAGATTACAGAAATCAGAGTAAGAGAGATTTGAACCAAGGAAAATGTATATTAAAAATACTCAGCTTCAAGAAAAATTATTCTTCAGAATGTGCTGGTGGACTAAAATCATTGAATGGCATAAGGAAAATGAATAGAGAACAATAAAAATTTTCTGTTCCTTATGCCAAAGAAAGGTTGCCTAATTAAATTTTCAGATAATGTATTTAAACAAAGAATAGGAAGTTGGGGGTTTTTCACTCAATATAGTAAAATTATCAAATGTACTGCTACAGGATATTGTAGAAATTGAATGTATAATAGGTACAAAGTCACAATAGCATTGATCAGACTTCATAAGCAGGGTGGTCTAGGTGCAACTTTTGCCTCAAAAAATCTCTATAAACAACTGATTGTCAGAAATCAAGACAAAGTATTTTTGGAAATAAATGGGAGCTCTATTTCATGTAATGCTTTAGGTATTTTGCAAGACGTTTTGACTTATGTGTGAAAATCAAAGGTGTCTTCATCTGTTTCTGAAATTAAGAGGGATATTCATATTGGAAAGCAAGAAACTGATTTAGTAGCAATTAATTAATATTTTAGTTTTCGTCTTTCTGTAAGGTTGAAGGTTGCTGGCTTTAAACTCTGGACCATCATAGGAGGAACCACTCATGCTATGCTGAATTAATGCCATTTATTCATTAAGATATTAAAGGATTGTGGTGTTGCTGTTTATCTGTCATGAAAGCTGAACCCCAGAGAGACCCCACATATTGCAGAAAAGTTCAGGCTACCTCTGTGGAGCTTCTTCAGCCTAGTGCTACAGATGATCAGTTTGATTGCAGCAATTTTTGGAGCTTAGCAGAGGGACTCTGTGGCATTAGGGGCCTTTGAATATAGATTATAGATGTAAAGAAGGAGAGAACCAGAGCATTAATCATGGGGCTTCCAGGGGATCCAGCACAGAAGATTAATTTGATAAATATGTCATTTGCTTTATAACCCCACAAATGTCACTTTAGCTGTGGGAAACTTTGTGCAAGTTAATGACTCTTTTTCCTTATATACCCATTAATGTTTATGTATTGAATTTCACCTGCAACTTTATTTCATGATAAAATTAAGTCTCATAAAATCTTTTTTCAGAATTCATGCAATTCTGCAAATTGGCCTGTGACTAATCCTAATTCACAAAAAGAGTAAATAAATTCTTTAGTCATTATATCAGAACTTTTTGGACTGCTCACTGCTAGTTACCACTTGTGGTAAAGCTAGGTAAGTGACTGTGGAATCACTTTAGGAGATTTTAGTGTAAAATAAAACGTGGTTTAAACTGTCTTCAGTTACATCTGAAGTGAGAAGCTGAATTAAATTAATTCGGTGGGAGTAGAAATATGTTAGGTCTTCATTGGAACACAGCATTACATGAGCATTGTGAGACTATTCATGTGTTGGGAAGTAGCAAATTCTTTCTTAAAGTGGAATATTTTTAACTATATTTCATATTCATCCAAAGGCTTTTTGAATTAAACTACAAAACCTAATGGTTAGGCTATCAGTTTTAGCAACTTATTATTTAGCAAGTGTGTTCTCCTGAGTTGAAATACTTCTTTATTTGTTATAGGGATCTATACTGTTTCTTTTATTTGTATCAGGAAGGAAAGAGGGATTGTACATCCCATAGATGCATCTTGAATATGTGTAACACATAGGAGTATAGGGGGTATACAAAGGGGTTGTTGATAATTTTATGCAGATCAATTCATACCTTTGTCTCTCTGAAAATGTAATGCTTAAGCAAATTTTCTTCATGATAGTATGCTACTAAACGTGGTACAACCAAATCTGTTCAGTAGATACATAAACAATTCATGATACTGAAAAAATGTGCTCTTTTAAATTATATTTCTATTGTCCTCTACATTTTTGCCAAATTATGTGATTCTCTATTCACAACCACTTAGATCTCTTTTTGTAATTTGGAATCTTAAGTACATTTCTGTGCCAAGTCTGTATTGAGAAAAAATATTTTAAAATTCTAAGATTACTTGAGATACATAAAACCCCCCTAGACCTAGCTTGCAAATTTTTCATACTTAGCATGATTATAAACATTTTTTCCTCTGCCAGTGTTCAGCCTTCAGTTAAGAAACCTATGACAAGAAAATGAACAAGCAGAGAATACAAAATACAGAGGGTTTTGTTCCGGTTTTTTTTCTGCCAATGCTTGAAACCTACAGTATAAGACTGTCATATGATACAGAATTTGTGTGCTCAATCCTACACACTCAATATTTTCTTTAGTTGAGATTTCATAAAATTTTAACCTGTAGCATATACAGAACATTAGAATATTAGGGCTTATTTGTGTTTTTTGAGCTTTGATTTAGGCCCTAAACAGATTTTCCAAAATCTATTAAAATAATAAGAGAAGCCAGTATATGAGTGATAAGAATACTTCACATGCTGTGTACATAAAAGCATGGCAGCAACAGCTGAAAAGCATTTTAAATGAGAAAAAACATGAATTGAACATATAGTGTCAATGATCTCAATATGTAATGTGAATCTAATGCTACCAGAGACACATCAGTGTAAGATACATGGAAAATTTTGAGTCTAGTTCTGAAATGTTGGGGTATTTTTTATTATTAACACCAAATCATGACATTATAGAGATGTTATGCTATTCATAAATGTTTCCCATAAGCCTTTCCCCCCCTCTCTCCATCTTTACAGGTGCATATTTTATTGCACCACAGATGCAGAAAAATAGCTACGTAATATCTTTCGGTGAGTTTCTTAGAGGAAGGGTAATTTTTTTTTTTTGCACGAGACTCAAGATACAAGATTCAGTTCCCAGCTGCGTTACAGTAACTTGCTGGCCTCAGGCAATTGCCTTAGTCCCCCGTGTGTAAAACAGAAGTAATATTCCATCTCTGTTATGATCTAGCTGTCTGATTTATTCAGTTGTCAAAAGTATTTTTTTCAGGCAAAGACAGTTGCTTACGACAATTTGTGTGCAGAGCACAGAGGGTACCCTGTCACTGTCATGTGCTTATCTAGATGCTAAAACAAGCTGTCTTCGTAAGCTAAAATCTCGGAGCTTTCTTCTGGAGGTGCCTGATGTTTCTGTTTTCTATGTAGAGCACTTAAAGCTTAGCTTTAGATGCGGTTGCACAAGAATAATGTTAATCTAACCAATACCTTTTTTTTCCGTAAAGTGGAAGAATTATTTTATCATCAGATACTATAATTATACCATCTGAGCTGTTGAGAGGGTGACATGTAAATAGTGCAGTTCCCTTAGATGAGAAAGAAATGAGGGGCCCTGAGGTCCTCAGGGAATGCTGCAAATTGCATGTGCTGATCATGTGAGGAAAGGGTTGTCCCAGAATCACTTCCTCTAGAACTGCAGCAACTATTTGAGGTGACTGAAGAACTTGCCTTTTTCTTACTTTTCTGGTTCATGCCCTTCTCCTATAATTCACAGGTTTTATGACATCTATTCTTCCTGCAGCTGGCATTCCTATCTCCCTGCCCTGTGCCAACTCCCATGCTTACTGCCTCCTGCTTACTGCACAGTTACCCCTCACTTAACATTTTCTAAGTTTTCCAATAGCCAAGACTGATTCAGTGAGAAGAAAAAGGGAGGGACTTGCTGGAGCGAAAGAGCAGATTTTTGAGAAAAAACCAATAGCTTTCATTTTCTTTGGTGGAAAAGGAGCATTCAGCAGTGTAAACTGGCAGAGGTGTACAGGCATGGAGGGTAACCTCAGCACTGGAATGCAACTTGGCATCCAGCTGTTTAGCCACAAAACTAAATCCTATGGGTCCAATATGTAAAGTAAGAGGTTGTACTCTAACATTTCACTGACTGACAAATCCAGTTTCAAGTGCAGGATGAAAAATGACGTTGAACTGTGAGTATCTTAAAACCAAAGTATTGTTTGCTGTTTTTAAATTTCTGAATAGGTATTAACCTGCCAGTAAGAGCAAAATTCTTAGCATGAGTCCTTCCTGCATCCTCAGATGGCATTTAATCTGTGAACAAGACTTGCTCACGAGATAGGAAATCAGATAAATACATTACGGACAAGAAATTGTGCAGTGAAATTCAGAAAGTCTGACAGAGTATGGGTGGAGAGGATCTAAGGAAGCAGATTAAAGGGAGTAGGATAAAGTTGAGACATGAACTGTCAGAAAACTGAAAGAACAGCAAATACAGCAAGAAGTACTGCTACTATCTAGCTGGTGTTCCTTTTGTGAAAACAACAATGGTTGGGCAAGTTATTGAGTGCACACACTCAGGAAGCCAGAGCTAGCTGGGTTCAGCCAAGGCTTGTGCCATGGAGAGTAAAGAAAAAGCATGATAAAAACTGGAAAAACCTCCTTAGAAGTTTGTGCTTGACAGACTTTGGAAAGAACATGATTTTATGTGACGACTTTAATGGATGAATCACTGTGGATTGCTTGTTACTGTCAGAACTATTGCACAATAACAGGAGCAGTTTGTATGAAATGAGGAGGCTTTATTGCAGTTTCAAGTATGTTTCTTCTTTCCTAGCATAGATTATGAATGGCTTTGTTGTTGGGTACTGTGTTTTCAGATGCCCTTAGCTCGTTGCTCTCTTTTCCATACTGTAAGCAGACGTTCATTGGTTATGTGTGGGGTAACCAGAGTTGATTTCCTCATAGAGCTCTTAAAAGAATGAGTTTTTAAGATGTAACTATAGAGTAGCTTTATGCACACATAGATGCTTATTCCCATAGATTTTTTGTGCAGATGCAGAGACACATTTAATTCTTTGCATCCCTTACAGCCCTTTATTCACCTCTTAATGATAGCCAAGTGCTTCAGTTTACTTTCTTTTGTTTTAAATGTGTTTAAATAATTTTGATGGGTTTACAAGCTCTGCAGGTTTTGTTACTGAGTCTAGATGAAGCTCAGTCTGGAGCTGTAGCTCATTTTGTAACCTCCCGGTGTCACAGAGGAGAGAACTACATACTGTAGGTTATCTTGTCCCATATGATAAATCCACTGCACATGCGCAGACCAGCTGTGGCTTTATAACAATAAATATCGGTGTAAATGGCACACTCATGAGGCAATACAAACTTTTATACAAACAATAACTTGGTTACCTGTTAGAAGCATTGGACTCACTGCTGTTCAGCAGAGGAGCAGGAAAACAATTGTGTACCCTAGAAGCACCAAATGCAATACGTGTGTGCAGGGCTGAGCTACTGCACATGCCCAGGGTGAGTGGTCTGCAGGGGAGCAGCCAGACTTCAGCAGCACCAAGCAACCCACACAAATTCAGCAACTGCAGAGCTCCCAGGACATGCCAGTTCTTTGCTGGTCCAAGGCTGCAAGAGGAGAAAGGCCTGAGACCCTTCCAAAAAGGCAGCTAGGAGCTAGGTGCTCTTATATCCACTTCCAGAACAGTTCCTGCAGGTGCCCTCAGGTGAAATGGGGCCAGCACCACCAATGGCTGCATAACTGACTTAGGCCAGGAGGGTACAGAACAGAAACCAATGCAAACTGAAAGGCAGCTGTGATCAAGAACAGATGCTCCAATACCATTTGCACTCACCAATGTGATTGCAATAACACTTTTATTTGTTAATTCATTTCTTCTGGCAATCAGTTAATGTCTCAAACTATAGTCTGTACAAATCTCAGCCAGCTATTTAGCACTTAACATAGATATATTGCATTAAATTGCCCTGGTTAAGTGGAATGACAGCAGTATTAATTACAAAATTATGCCATACCTAGAGCATTTTATGTAATGTTTTGCTAATATTCCATTAATTTATTATATTTTTGCCTCATAATTTAGAATATTTTAGCCAAATAATTTATATTATCTTTTTCCTATTAATTTATATAATAATAGTTTTTAAAAGCATAACTAGTTTATAACTTTTTATCCAAATAAGCAAAAGTATACATGATATAAATTACAGGAGCTGTTTAGGAGTTGAGACAACACTCGGCCTGTTAAAAATCTTTGGGTACCTTAGTTAATATAATTTCACAGGCAAAACATACTGATTTTTAAAAAAAAAATGTTTCAAGAGATCTCTTAGTATTTTTCATCTAATGGAATTCAGAGAAGGGAATAAATTTAGTTTAGCAGAACCTTTAAAAATAATGTGCCTTTGCACATGATTGAAAATTGAAGATCGGCAGAAAGGCAAATAGACATTAAAAACACAAGTATAACCTATTCCAGAAATAAACTGTATTTATTTCTGTTTAAGTGCATTATCAGTAATATTTAATTGAATTGTCCAGGACAGTCAAAATAAGAAGGTTGTAGAGATACTGTTGCATACCAATACCAACTTCTCCCAAAGCAATGTTTGAATTTGGAGGGAGAGCTGAGTGAGAGAGGATTAGAGAAAGGGTGATGTTTCACTGTAATACCACCTTTGTGTAATGCATGTACTCAGTACATAGTATCTCATACCTATGAGAAACTGAAATTTCTCATTACTTGGCTGTAACCCGTGTTCCCAATGTTAAGGTATTTCCTGATCTTTCATCTCCTTTCATATAGAATACTCAAAACATTTGGGAAAGAGAGAAATACGTAATATTAAATAACATGTACGTGTATATGTTTGGTGCCACATTCTTCCATATTTTTTTACATGCTTTTGAGAAGACAAAACTCATATTGGCCTTTATTAAGCCTTTCTACCAAGCAAGTAGCACTTTTGCTAGGAGAGGCAATTTGGTGTAGGACATGAGGAATTAGCCTGGTGATTTAGTCAAGTACCCTGTTCCTGACCCTGTCACCAGTCTTCAGCACAGTTTTTGAAAAGCCATGTTCCCTCTTTTTTCTTCCAGCTTTGTCCTGGTGTTTGAGACTAATGATATTCATTTCTTTTTACAGCACCGTGAGATCAGGTGACCAACGCTTTGTGAATATGTCCCTTTGTTGGCAGTATTTTGTCTTATTTGGAAATCTTCTAGCCTTTCTTCCCTGCTCAGCTGATAAATAATGAAGGAATATTCATATAATTTTTATTTTACATATCTAAAAATGGTGTTATGAAGGAACTAGAAAACCTTGTTGCCCTGATGCTTTGCATGATTACTGGTGAAAGCAGTCAGCATTAGGAGAAGGTTTAGAACAAAGTACATTTCACGAATAACCCATTCCAAATATATTGCATTTTTCTGAGCCAGCAAGGGCTTGGCTGAAGTTGAGGATTGGAGAAATGAGAATGGAATAAAGAGAACGAAAGCAAAGGAAAATACACACAGAAAATGTGAAGAAAGTAGGGCAAGAACAACAGAAAACAAGCCAAAAAATAGGCTTAGATTTTAAACTAGGTGTTAAGCTTTTCCTTTCTAATCTGATGGTTCATTTTTGCAAGTCTTTTTAATGTCTTTGAAATTGATTATTTAATTAAAATTTCATCCTAGTAATAGCTTGAAGTTGCTTCTTGATAATTTACCAGTACTAATCCTATCCTTCTCTAATAAACTGTGAGGCTTTTGGCCTCATAAATTAGCCTGAAAATTATTATTATTGTCTAATAAATAGGGAACTTCCTCAAGTTTATATTATTTATAAATTTTCAGACTACACTAGTAACTGTCCTGTTTTACCTTGTGAAAGGAATAAAAACATAGTTATATGAGATCTTGCTGTGTAGATAAATCTCTGTCAGTTAGAGACGGAGGGAAATTTCTGGGAGAATCTTATGATGCAGCCTTGTGGTACCTAAAGGGAGCTTGCAAGAAGGCTGGAGAGTGACTTTTTACAAGGGCTTGTTGTGGTAGGACAAGAGAGAATGGCCTTAAGCTGAAGGGGGGTAGATTTAAGTTAGATATTAGGAAGAAAATCTGCAATATAAGGGTGGTGAGGCACTGGAATAATGTGCCCAAAGAGTTTGTGGACTCCCCATCCCTGGAGGTGTTCAAGACCAGACAATGCTTCTCTGAGGAAGGTCATCTCTCTATAATTAACAAAATGCTCTTAACATAGTTAATATGAGCTACAGATTTGTTCTTCCCATGTGTGATCTTTCTGACAGAAGTGAATGTCAAGACAAGGTGTCCAATTTTCTCTCATATTTTGTAATGGATTGCATTTGCTTCTGTCACACCTTTAAAAGACATATCTGCGATAGAATTTTCATAATGTCATGGGTCTTGCTTTGTTTATATTCAGTTCACATCCATGATAATCCTTTAGGACACAGTACTGCAAGGTGCTGAGCAAAACTGGGAAGTTACTGAGCAACGTCAGTTCTCATAGAAACCAGTGAAGTTAAGGGCAATTTGCTACCCAAGGAGACCTTTAGTACTTCAGAGTTAGTTAATCCATTTGTCTAGTAAAATAAATGGATCAGACCAGGGAGGAAAGCATCTTACCTGTGGCTCCCCTGAGGTGCATCTCTGCTGCAGTCACAGGACTGCAGGCTGGCTGCTTTGGCACAAAGCTCTGCACAGGCTGCAAAACCTCTCCTGGAGGGAAAACAGCACCTGCCAGCAGGGTTGACATGTTGGGCATGCGACAGAGTTTCAGAAAACATCTGCCAAATCCTATCACTGGTAGAAGGTACTTTCTGAATCTGACAAAGCACAGTCATGAACTGAATCCAAGTGTGTGGTGTGCTTGGGCCTGTTGTGACTTGGGCCACTAGAAGTATAAGCAGAAGTAAAAAAACTTCAGTCTGGACTAGGAGAATGTCCTTGGTATTTCATCTCAAGAAGCCCCACATGCACTGTAATGTCCTGATCTGCTGCCTCCTGTCCCAAAGTAGTCAGCCAAGCCTGGATCCATAATTCTTTATAACAGGCACCTCACTAAGCCTTGTTTTCCTGCACCATCTCTGCAGAAAATGTAGAAATCCTGAAATCTCTCATTTCCAAATTGCCCTTGAAGGATTAGCTGTGTAAGTAAAATAAATTATATTAGAGAATATGTCTAGGTGCTTTTGCTGCTAACCTGTGCTGTTGATGTCACAGGATGGACCTGTCACAGTTTTAGCTAATGCCACTTTCATGTCTTCAAGGGCTTCTGTGTGGGGAGAGATAGGACGGAATTGAGCTACAGCCTGTGGAATGCACCTGCAGAATGCCATGGCAGCACAGAGAAGCTTGTCTCTGCCTGACCTTGGGTGGGGGAGATGCCACAGGGAAGAGCCCTGTGGAGAGGAGCCTGCCAGAAGCTGCCAGACGGGTGGGCAGTGACTGATCACCTTCATACAGGTTGTGCTACTGACATGGCAATGCATGACAGGTCGCTTAGTAAAAAATACCATATAAGGAAATGCTGGGTCTTGAAGAAGTGAATGAAACCAGCTCGTTTCTTTGACTAGACGTCTCAGATTCCCTGCCGGTCTGAGTCCGAACCTTAGTCGTTATGTCACTTCTGGGTACAGTTTGAGCATCAGCAGCATCAACAGATAATTTCCAAATGGAAGTTTGGATGGGCCCCTGTTGATGGTGAGAGTGTTTAACAGAGTGGTTGCAGGATGTTCTCTGTGAGCCAGCAGCAGCAACAGATGAAGACTGAGAGTATATTTTATTTGCTGGTGGAGAGAGCTTTCCATTCTAATACAAAGCACATGTGGAAAAAGTGATACCAGCTGTTACTTAAGTGTGTTGTAATTTCAGCAATAATGTATGAAGAAAGATCCCTAGCCTCTAGTGTCTTCTGAGCATTTGATTTCCAAATACATTCTTGTGTTTCCTTGGAGGCTCTTCTAATTGTCAAGCTATTGACATGGATTGGTTTGAGAGCAAAGCTATTTGTCACTTAACTGAAAACTAAGTCTTGTGAATTCAAGCAGTGAGGATAGTGGCTAGTGGTGCCCTGTGTTCAGATCCTGACTGTAGAGGTTACATTTGGATGGTCTAGAGAACGTCTCTAACCAAGGAAGACTTCATTTCTCAAACCAGAGAACCACTTTTCACTGAGAGGTAAGAGGTTGAACTCAAACTAAGGAGAGCCATAATCCCTTTGAAAGTGTGTTGACCACTGAATTTCATGGCCAGGTGTGGACACAAATACTTTCAGTTTCAGGTGCTGTACAAGGGACCTTGACTTTCTGAAATGTGATTAGATGGGGAGAGCAAATGGCATGACCAAGTCAGACACCCCCGGTTCATCATCTCCCAAGATCATCTGCAATATTGCAGAATTTTTTCACTTAAACATTTGTTTCTGAGAGTGACCCTTATCTTTGCAAGAGATCTGATTTATCTCCAGAGACTACTAATAAATTTGTTAATATTCAGATAGCATTTTGAATCCTTCTATGCTCTTTTACATCAACAAAGGTTAACTCTTCTATGTATAACCTCATTAGTTTTGTTAGTTTTAAGTATATGCCTAGACTTGTTCTTGGCTTTGATAAAAGCTGAGCAACATTTGCAGAATCATATTTAATGAAGCTTTGGCATTTAAGGGTACTGCAAATGCAAATATCATGATGTGAAAGTAATATTTGTGTGTTATAGGAGGTGAATCTTGAAATATATTTAAATATAATAGTATGACACTTGGGCTTTTCCTTGGTGCTTACCAATATCTGCCAAATGTTTGAGGGAGGGGAGGGGAGGGGAAATGGAAGAGAAAAGAAAAAGAGAATTTTAGTATGCAGGAATTAATGAAAATGGTCTTATTTTTGCACCTAAAGTATAAAACCTAGTATTTTTGTTTGTTTACTCATTTTCTACTGTTGATTTTTACTTTGTAAAAAATTTTGCCTTGTGTACAGCCAAATGCAGAACAAATGCAGGGAAAGGCAAATCATGTGAGTAGCATATCCAGCATGTCCTAGGTGCTAAGGGTACATGTATAGCTTCCTCGTAATATAATAATTTGTAATTACAATATAATGTATAATTGTAAGAGTATAATAATCTAATATGACAATACTACAACATATATGTAGGGGAGCACCTTTTTAAATCCAGGAATTAATGATATATAAAGCATAAAGGAGCAAAAAGGTTTCAATTCGCCAGACGTTTTAAGCTGGCTACTGAGGTATTTTATGCTTTTTTTAGTCTTACAATAGCATTTGAAATACCATTGTACTCTGCTTCAAAGTCAAGTTAGTGCTGCTGTATATAAGCACATTCCTTTCACCATTTTTGAATATGGGGTCAGCCAATTTTTGGGGGGGCAAGGTGCTGAGGAAGGATAAGCAGGAGTGCTCTGATGACCTTGTCTATACATGCATACATTCTCTAGAGCATGTCACTTCTCATTTATCCCAGTCACACTGCTCAAATGCAGTATCTTCTTTTCCCACTCTAGCGTGAGAGAATGCAGATGTCAGGACTGCTGACCATGATCATTGTTCCAGTCGCAGAAATTCACTGTTTGCACCTTTTCTTGAACAGCTGTAGGATTTAGGATGATCTGGCCGTTTTCAGCTCCCTGTTATGAATTATTTTCATGTTCACTGTCAAGTGTGTGTGTACGTGCAGGTGTCTGTCTGTGATGGTGGGACAGCCAATGGATCACGGTTTGGAAATTACTGCTCAGGCTAAGCTTGCACAGCCGTTCTAGCTAAAGATTACAGTTCTCCTCACACTGCCTGCATGGCCCAAATACATTTTCAAAGTGTCAGTCTTGATTTCTGTCTTTCTCTCTGCCCTTCCTAATCTCTGATGCATGTAGTGGACACTATGAAATGGATTTTTCTTGCATTTGAATTTCACTGATTTCCTAAATCCTATTGGCCTGGAGGCAGAATGACGATGTGATTTCCTCCTTTTCCATTTGGCTCTTAGAGGTAGTGTGCAGGACAACGCTATATGTTGGCACTTAACCATGACCAGAAGTACTGCCCACTATGGCCGGTTCTTCCCTTCATCTTATTTTCCTTTCTTATTTTTATAAAAACTTCACTACTGTTTCTTGTGCCCATTCAGTTCTCACTGCTTTGTGTCCTGAGCCACTGCTCGGATCACCTTGACTATCAAGAGCAGAAAGGGAGGCCGTGCCACGGAGCTGCTGCCAGCCCAGGCAGCTGTATTGATTGAGGGTGTGAAAAGCTCATCCCACCAAACTGACATCATGCGGTTCCCACAGCTCCTGTGAACTTCTGATTGTTTGTTTTCTTAGTTTATGTCAGAGACATAAAAAGGCAGAAGAGCTTTTGCTGGATTTGGATCAGTGCTGGGGATGGAGCCTGGTTTCTTCATAACTAACTGTGGTTGCAGGGTCTTCACCCCCGAAATTGTGTCATGTGGACAGAGGTTTTGAGTAAAATCCAGAAACAGGACACATGTTTCTATATCAAAGGTAAGCACCAGATTCAAAACCACAATTTGAATTCCTTTCTTCTTCCTCCAGTCAAAGTGCAGCTGCTTAGTCTTCAATGAATAAACACATTTTGTTTCATTTTTTAACTCCAAGTCTCTCTGGTGCATAGAGTTCTCCCTTTTTTACGTGACCAGGTTAAGACAACCATATCATAGCTAAGTAGTTCAGTGCCTAGAACTATTTGGTGTCCAGCAAGGATCTATTGGAAGGAGAGGTTGGTCTTCTCAGAGCATTTCTAAGACACAGCAAAGGGATTGTCCTGCTTCAAAAACATGGTTATAGCAACTGCTTTCTTCTGAGGGCAAGGCTAGAGTGAAAATTGCTCTCCCTTTCAGAAAAGAGCCTTCTAAACATTTGTCATGGAAGTGGGAGAATCAGATCTGCTGTCCTGTAACCAATATCTTTCTAGAAAGACTTTCTTAGTATTGTGCTATGAGTTATTTAAATAAGGAAGGACACTTTCTACTTTCCCTGTTAATGCTGTACCACGGTGAAAGGAAGGCATCAAGATTCACTGACTAAGAGGGGGAGAGGAAGAACATTGGTACGGCTAAGATGCTCCCTTGCCATTTACTGATCCTTGCTTCTATAACTGGTTATTTTGTCAAAGACAGCATAGAGGGTAAATGTTACAGATGATCTGATCAAGCAAAGGAAGTAGGTGATGCCTTTGATCAGGGAATTGAATTTTAAAGTTAAATTAATAAAAGGTCAGAGGCCTATTAAATTATTCCAGGTGCAAAGCAGAGTTGTAAGGAAACTAATTTTGGCGTTTGGTACAAATCTTCACCCAAATACAGCTGAATGGACTGATGTGTGGTTTGTTGTTTTCAGCTTTTTTTTTTTACTCTGGTTCTTGTCCTGAGGCAACCAAGGAAGATGTATGGAACAGCTGGATTTTTTTAGTACTTTTTCAATAACATAAAGTGCATTTTGTCTGTGATGATTTTGGCGCTGTGGGGATTACTAGTGCTACCTTTATGCTGAGTGAAAGTTCGTTCTTAGGAGGACTTCAAACTGTCTAGTGCTTCAGGGCTTCTGTTGCATGTATTAATTTTAAGTGAACCCTTCCTCTAATTATAGCACAGCCACATAGCAGTTCTCTGAACTCTGTACTAAACTCTGTGTAAAATCCTCATTGTCTCTGTAGGAACATAGCTACCAGGAAACTCAGGGGACAACCATGTCAGACCTTTGAACATTTCAAAAATTGAAAAACAGTGTGCTCCGAGGAGCCTGCATAAAATCTTGCTCTTGGATTCAGCTGATGTTACCATGTCAGCATGAATTGCTTGAGGGAGGAGAGAACAGCAATGCTTTTCTATTTCTAAACACTCTCTTTTACATTTGTTTAGTTTATGCAGCATAGTTTCATTTCAATCTATGCAGTGTTATACTGTTGGCATGTTGCTTTCACTATTCACTTAAAATAGAGAATATAAAACAGGGAAAGTAAACTGCAGCAAGGGGGACAGATGGAATTTTTCCTCTTATGTAAAAAACACAAAGTAATGAATATGTATGCAATCACTTTTTTACGTGTGACATACAATGAATAGGTCTTTTTGTCTCTGTCATAGCCCCCTAAAATGCTACAACTTCACAGAGATTCTTATATAAATCAGATTATGCAGAATGTAATGTCTTCTCATTACCCAAAGGGAAAGATGCCCTTTCTTGCAGGGAGTGGCAAAAAAAAAAAATCCATAGATATTTCATGAACAATATTAAAGCTGTATCTTTTTGACTAAAAAAAAAGAATGCCATAATAAAAACAAGTAGCCTGGGAAGGAAACAAAGCACACTTTCAACAGCTGCTCTCTTCTACCCTCTATCAATTGTTCTGCAGCAGCCATCATGCAAATAGCTGAAGGGCTTGTTTTAAGCCTCTGCCTGCATCTCTTTATTATCTGATTTCTGTATTAATTTACAAATCTGTGAAAGAAAATGTAATCACACCAACTAACTGTAAGAATCACATTCTGCAATATTTTCCCAGGAAGTTAGGGTCTTATTTTGTAAACAGCTGACAGAAATTGTATGCAGTAAAGTATCTGATCAAGTGGTTTGAACAGGGAAATACAGTGAAAAGTTCATTAAATTTATCTTAATGAAAACATACGTTGTCAGAACAGAGCCTTCAAGTCAGTGCATATCTTTGAATACCTCTGAAGCACCTTTCTATTTACTAACTATTCAAAATAGGAAGTAAAATATGCAAAAGTGAATTTTCAATTGAGTCTAGTAAGACAAGCATCAATCTCTTTTTTTATCTCTCTACATTTGGGTGATCTGAACATGAATGATTTTATTTTCTCTATAAAAATATGTTCAGAAGAAGGAAATTCCTAGACCATTGATCCAAATGAAATTCAGTAATTGAGTAAGCAGTAGCTCATACTATATCCCCTGCAATATCTAAATATGGCTCAGGAGTGCTGTTGGAAAAGCTGGACTCCCAATGATTTATGGACTAAATTCTTCCTCCTGTGCCTACCTTGTTCTGCCTGTGAACCCACAAACCTAATGCCCAATAGGTTACTTGAAAGCAGGTGTGGCACATTCTTATCTAACATTTAAATCGTGGGACTCTGACTAAATGGAGCATAGTCCTTACAATTTCTGTTCCCTGGCCATTTTCTGTTTGTGAGCTTACTGTATATGTGCATTTATTTTAGAACCTACTGTTCACTGTTTGGTTAAGTCATAATTGCTAAGCAAATACATCCTTTCGGTTACCATAACACTGAGCTATTGTTTTGAAAATTTGTGCTATTTAATTTACAAATCCAAGATAATTTTATCTGCTGTCTTTTCCAGCAACACAATGGACTTTGCCAATCATTGCACTAAATTTGCTTAAGAGATAAGAGTTAATATGAGCTCATTCAGCTTTGCCATCTAATCATGCAGTAGCATTGAGTGTCCTCTTTAGTATGCAACATAATTATATGTTGTCCTTGAGGAGTTTACATATTGCTTATTTTAATTCTCCTGTTATAATGGGAAAATTGCATCACCTTATAAGCTTGATCTCCGCAGTCCCGTATCAAAGATGTGTTTATTTACTGTACTTTAAAATAGAAGAGATGTATTCCAGGGGGTAAAGATCTTGTAAACATATTTGCTTTTAACTGAACAAAAGAGGTGGTACCCTCATACGTACCTGAGGGGCCAAACGCTGGAAGTACTCAGTGGATCAGACCACCCCTGGAGATCTGGCCCTGCACAGCCCTGCTCCTGCTGAGCTGCTGCAGCGTGGTGAGGCACCTCCGAGGCCAAGCCGAGAAAAGAAGCATCAGCAAGGTCCATGTCCAGGCACAATCCTTGGTTTATCCTCAGTGCAGCTGAAGGCATAGGCTGCAACTCCAGCACGGCTCCCAAGTGGAGGGACTACGGCTTCCCACTGCTCTTGCTGGCCACATCATCTCAGAGCCAGTTTGAGCGCCCACAGCCAGAGCTCCAGGAAGGGCAGAGACACTGCAGAGCCTCGTTATGCTCTCAGGGCCCCAACAAAGAGTAGAAACAAAGACTGCTGAGGCTGCCATAAAGTGCAGTAGTGACCCTGTATTTTGGAGCATCCCAGAATGATTTCCACAATGTTTCCATAGGAAAGTAGAGTGGGTGCTAAAGAAGGATCATACTCTTCAACTTCTTCTGAGTAAGGCTGTAAAGCAAATGATGGTATTAAACTCTACCTATATGTAGAGCTAAGAATGTCTATAATTGTTTCCAAGACCACATTTCATAGAATCATGGAATGATGGAATCATAGAATCGCAGAGTCACGGAATCATAGAATCATAGCATGGCTTGAGTTGTAAAGGACTTTAAAGATCATCTAATTCCAATTCATCTGCTATGGCAGGGATGCCTTGCACTGGACCAAGATGCTCAGAGCCCCATCCAACCTGGCCTTGAACACTCTCAGGGAGGGGGCATCCACAACTTCTCTGGGAAACCTGTTCCAGTGCCTCACCACCCTCACAGAAAAGAATTCCTAATATCTAATCCACACCTGCTGTCTTTCAGTTTCAAGCCAGTTCAGTTTGAAGGACACATAGTGATAGCCTTAACCTGTAACTACATGCCCTTGTCAACAGTCCCTCTGCAGCTTTCTTGTAAAACCCCTTTGAGTACTGGAAGATTTCCATAAGTTCTCCTTGACGCTGTCTCTTCTCCAGGCTGAACAGCCCCAGCTCTCTCAGTCTATCTCCATAGAAGAGGTACTCCAGCTCTCTGATCATCATCATGGCCCTCCTCTGTACTCAGTGCAGTAGCTCCACATCTTTCCTATGCTGGGAGCCTCAGAGCTGAATGCAATTGTTATTCTTAAAAGTTCATTGACTATTAGAGTTACTTTGCTTTTAGAAAATCAGAATTAAAAGACACACTGTACTTTGTTGTTTTTGCAAGCACAACCCATGTAGGACTAATACACGGTTCAAATACAAATTATTTACAGCACAATTTTAAAGTACTCTTCACCTCATGTCAATACTGAGGTCTGTACGTATTTTTTACACAGGCAGATTTGTATAACATATATAATTTATTGTAGTTTCATACAACATGAATTTGCTGATTAAAAGCAGGGGGGAAATGAGCAGAGAATTGCACAATCATTAGTTTATTGAATGCTTTGAGAAAAACTACTGTTATAGGGAATGATGTAGAAATACAGGAAAAGAAGAAGTGTTCACAGGAAAAACAAAAACAAAACCACACAAACAAAAGATATGAAAAGCAGCAAGAAAGTCAACATGAAGTCACGAATCCATGATATATGAAAACTTCTGGTTCTCCAAGTGATCACAGAAAGAGCAAAAAGGGCAGTTTGCATACATGAAGACCATTACATTGCAATGCCCTATTCAAAATTGTTTGCAGCTTCTTAAGAGAGAATTTGGCCTCTTCACAAAGGTGCTCATTGAGCATTACCCTCTATTACTGAGAAATATGTATAATGTACCATCAAATAGCAGGAACATAAAAATTTAAAAAATAAAAACCAGACCTGCATTTTTAATTTTAATTGATTTTCTTCCTTCTTTGTACTTCTTGATAAACTAGGTAGAGAATTTTAAGTGTTCCTGGAATATTTAGGTTCAATTTTTCTGTTGATATTTGCCTAAGTTACCGAGCAGATGCCCTGGTCTACAATATTTAGAGGCTGTTACTGGAAATTAGCCCCTCACATACCTGTGTCAAACCAGTATGACAAAAAGCATGAAAATGTAAGTGCTGAAGCAGTCTGCAAGGATGTTCCATAGGCTCCTGGTCACTCTCAGATAATATTCAAATCACATGCCTTTAAGTAGTAAAGGCAACAATAAAAGTAGTTTCTAGAGCTTTACAAATTCTTTCAAGTAAAACACTAAAATATCTTTGACTTTTCTTGGTAAAGGGTTTGCAGCCTCTTAACAAAAAAAAGGGGGGGGTTGGGGGGGGGGAGGTATTAATTGCTTCTGCTGTCTGTCCCTAAGAAGTAGGAAGGTCACAGACAAAACTACAAGACAAACTTCACAAAACTGGAGTCAGATTTTTCAGGTATTTAACAGGGAATGACAGGACTGTCACTCATATCACACAGCCTAGGCCAAGAAAGGAGCCTGTTTCCTTTACACATTCACTGCTTGGTCTTGTTCAAACCGGTCCTTTGAAGCCATAATTTTGAGAACTATTTCACACATATCACCTCCTGTTGGTAGGTGGGACAGAAGTGACGCAAGGAGCTCTGCTTTCCTTGATGGCTGCACAGGCAGGAAGCTAATGAGGCTGCTGCGTTCCATCACCTCCTCAAAATAGAAGCAGATTTGCAATTAATTATCAATAATATGTTTTCTGGCTTTCCAGAACAGCGCAGATGTGCAGTGGCTTTTTTACTATAGGTGTGTTATAAAATGACAATCTACTCTTCCTCAGAATTCCAGAGAGTCCGGAATCAAAGCCCATATGGCACCTACTTTATGAGCCTTCTTCTGAGAACATCTGTTTAAAGTGCCTGCCTACCCCAGCCACTCGTAGGTGTTGTTAGTTGACTCAGACTTTCCCACAAGATTAGAATCATAAAATTTGCTGAACTTTATATAATAGAGATTTAGACAGAAATTCCCTCAAAACTGACTGGAAAATGCATTGACAGCCTATTCTTTAGACCAGTCAATTGATGTTTTTCGCCTGCTTTGTGTTTTCTCCGTAAGATGTCAACATAGAGCTGCTGTCCCTCAGAATGATGCGCTTCACTTTTAGGCCACCTGTTTTAGAGATGGGCTAAGCACAGCCCCGAACCAGGGTCAAAGTCTAACAGTAGTTTAATTTATATGTCCTATTTCACCTTTCTGAAATATCACCTTGTTTTTAAAGTGGTGTGTTTACAATGGAGACAGAGGAGAATGTTCCTTCAAAATTTTAAGAAAATTTCTGATCGTATCTGAGTTAAAGGCTGCAGACTTTCCCTGGCTTGAAATCTGAAGGTTTACATGGGGTTTGTTTGGGTTTCTTTCTTATTTTGGGTTTTTTCCTTATTGCCTCAATACCTTCTTGCTGACAGCATGGCACAAACTTTAAATCTCCTGGGTCTCTTAGACACTAGCCATGTTTTTGACACAAATTCCTCACTTTGATAATTTCTTCAGGTGAACTGTTTTATGTCCCAATTCAGGAGCTTAATGGAGGGTTTCCATCAACTTTGCTGTATTATTTTGCTGTTTTATTTCTTGGGCAAATCGTAGCTCCAATTGATGGAGGGTTACCATCAATTATGGGTTAGATAGATTCTGTGCAGCTTCTTAAAAAAAACCAAAGCAAAAACCCACAAACTAAATCTTGTTTTTCACCTCCTAAGAATACAACTAGTGAGGCTGAGCCAAGAATGTTTAATTTTCTTTCTCAAGGATGATAGATATGTGATATGAAACAGCATCACAGCTGGCAATTGTACCTGTCTAGTTGTGTAGGTATCTATTTTTTCAAGTGTATTGGCAGCACTGTTTCTCAGGGTTTACAGCAGCACTGAGAAACGATGGAAGTGTCTGAAGGAGAGAGGAAATGTCAGCTCAAACTAGGGCTGACATTGATTCAAGAAAATTTTCATGAGACTGAGATTATTGAAAACAGTGATTTTTTTCTCCTGATAGATGAAATGAAGTCATCGCTAATTTCTTCTGTCAAAGAATATCGTTATTACAGGACAGCATCTGCACAACCTTTTTAAAGAACAACAATCTTCAGTTTTAGATTGGACTTGTCTTTTTTTTTTGAATCCTGTGTCCTAGTTTGTACATAATTAAATCAAGGACAATCTAAATGTGTCTGTTAAATGTGAGCGCAGATTCAATTGACCTAATGATCACAACTATATACCTATCCTTGCTGCTAGACACAGAAAATTCATACAGGCTTCTTCAGATTGGAGAGCCTGTACTTCATCTATTTCCACATGGCCCAAGGATAAATCTCAAGCCTATAAAACAAACTGGAAACCATAATACCAAGGGAATTTATAAAACTATCAAGGTGAAGTGATCATTAATGGTAGTTTTTTGTAAAATACAGGTACTACCTGAATATAATTTATAGACAATATGTCCTATGAAAAGGCATATTAACACAATCCAAATCTAGTTAATTATGATTCAGGTTCATTAAACTATAATTACTCATATAGATTAACATAACTGGGACCTGAAATTAATGATGGAGGTTTGTTTCTGTCATGTATTTGCTACTCTCAGCTGAAGCTACTTCAGCTGCAAGAGGAAGGCATGCAGGATTTCAGGTTATGTTTTCAAAATATTCACCATCTGCTGACTCCATGAGAATTATTGCTATACCTTCCTTACATTTATATTATTATTTCTCAGAGATATCTGTGTATTTCTGTGTGATTGATGTGATCTCAGCAGCAGTCAGAGCTCATTTGTGCATTTTTCCGTGTCTTCAAAGCTAAAATTTAGTTTTTTCTCCTTTCCATGGATCCTTCTAAATTTTTGAATACATTTTTGGAAGTGCTTAGGCAGTAGCAGCCATTGTAGAAACGCTTTCAGCGTTGCTGGATATTGAACACTTCCCCACTGTTTC
The DNA here is from genome assembly GCA_013398115.1 of Falcunculus frontatus. NCBI lineage: Eukaryota > Metazoa > Chordata > Aves > Passeriformes > Falcunculus > Falcunculus frontatus. Next base: position 828,920 of record VZRV01010155.1, on the reverse strand, counting down.
ATCTATGTGCTTAAAAAGGAAGGAAGCCACCTGAAAGTTTTGTCAGAGGTTTTGGTGGTTTTTCCCTCTGTCTATTTCACAGCCTGGCCAGTGGCAATGATATTGCCTAGCCAGAAACACATGAATGGTACATCTTCTGTCAATAGGTGTTTGTATTTGACATCTTTAAGTCCTTTATGTAAAAGAATCTTCTTGGTTTCTTTCATTTCAACAGAAATATAAACAAAAGCAAAACCAAGAGGTCCTCTTTGGACATCTTTGTCAATTTTACCAAATTCCATTCATATGGAGAAATGCTTATAAAGAAGTTTATAGCTGTTTCCCAATCAGACAAGTGTTAAATCATTACTCATTAACCCCCTGGGTTGGATTAGTCACAATTTTAGTCTCAGGTATTTTTTTTCCAGTGGCATAGGACTCAGAAGAAATCAAAATATTAGCAACTTTGTTTTGATTCATCTTTGCATAAATGGGCAAAGCGATAAGGATTATAAAATTAGATTCTTTTCGTTTCGCGGTTGAGTCCATAATTCCTGTTATCACGGGAAAGCACAATAAGTTTGAGATGGTGGATAAAACCAGTGTACAGGGGTTTCGTTGTTTCTTCCATCTCCACAGCCGGGAGCATCCACAGTCCTTCTCATCAGGGCTGAAAGTGTAGCCTATCTAGCTACACTCCTTGCCTTCTAACAGTACAGAAGCTAGACTGGACAAGACACTGATAAGAATATAATACACATCATTCCACCTTAGGCACAGATGCAGACTACACATTCAAGCAGTCTTTTCTATGTCAAATATTCATTAAACAGATAGTAATTAAAAGCATCAGGTATGAAATTAAGAACTCAGCACCTTGCCTTACCTTGCTAATTTTATATACCTTGTGCCTGCATGGATTAGCTAGTACAAGTTAGGATGTAAATTTCAAACAAGAGAAAGCATTGTCTCTTAATGTACTTCCGGCACAGACTTTAAAATAAAGTTTTAGCATGGAAGGAGAGTATCAAAAGCATAGATCTGAGCTGGGCATCATTAGCTTAAAGTGGGACAGCTTCACTTGACCAGGGTGCTATGGAAAAGCTTTCTGTTATATCCTTTGTTCTTGAGTTTAATACTAATTTTCTTACATCTTATATGTGCCATGGAAGTTTTTCCCAAGCTTCCTGCTGACAGTTTTCCATAAAAGCACATAGGAATCAGCAGACCAGGCTCTTCCATTATTTGTGATATTGTACAAGTGCACTTCACCTTTCCAAGAATAATTATTCTCACTGCTAAAACCAAATAACAGTATTCTGGCTCATTCTCCTTGGAGATCTCCAGAGGAGGACCAGTCTTACAAATACTGAGAGTAATTGATGGTGGATCCCTTGAATCATACGAATTAGGTAGATATTGCACACTTAAACACCTTGTTCTCTTGTAGAATGTTATGTGCTAGGTTTCATTTCATCACTCTGCGCTTGTTCTTCATTATGTCTTCATCCTAGACAGAGAAAGAAAAGTCCAGTACTGAAAAGATTGTTTCATTCAAATTTCAGCAATTGGAAGAGAAAGTAATCTCAAGGTGTTGAAAATGCACTATCTCCAGTAATCATTTTGTATAAAAGAAAAATTCTGCTTTCAGAGAGCACTTCCCCATAGCCCAGTCCCAGTGCTGCATTGGCTATGTTTCCAGAGCCTTTGAGCTACCTAAATTTTTAATGCACTTACAGTAAAACTTACTCTTTACAGAAGGTTCATATCCAGAAAGTAGCATTGGAGAGAATCTACTGAGATAACTTCCCCTACTCTGACCAGGTGAGAGAACCTCTGACCAGTTCTTTAAGATGCATTCTCCATGGCAAAGTGCTTAGAGAGCAGAGGAATCTGGCTGGCATTCACTGTCCTTGCTTAAAATAGTTCAAAAATATCACCATAGAAAGATACTGAGCTAACAACTGAAAAGAGCTGATATTGGGACAGAAACAATATTTAATAAAACATCTTCCCATTGCAATTTCTTGGGGTGGTTAATTGTAGTTAAATATTTAGTAAAATAAATTTAATTCCATTATTATTTTTGTTGTTTAATTTTTAATTATCTTGGTAGATAGAATTGACTTACTCTTTTCCTAACAACCATTATCACTGGGTGAACTCACAAATGGAGGGCAACAGTCAGCCTTTACCTGGGATGAGCTGACAACTGTCATCAAGTGTATTTCTGAAGTAGAATTACAGAGTTCTCAGGAATGGAGGCATGTGCTTTCCATCCCAGGGAAAGGGCTGTTTGGGGGAGTGGTGACACTAAATGCCATCTCACTAGAGAATAATCTCTTCTGGCAGGCAAAAATCAAAACCCTTTGTCAAGCAGCAAGAAGGATCTTTAAGTGGCTTCTGACTTGGAGAGTAAGGCTGCTCATGACTAATTTATTTCCAGACAAAAAGGTACAAGTCAAAAGTCCTCAAAGTCAAAAGACTCAAAAGTCCTGCTTATACCTTGCTGTGTTGTCCCTCCAAAACAGATTGGGGTGGTTGAAGTCCCCCATGGAGATCAGGGCTTGAGAACACAAGGACAGGGCTCCTGTCTGCCCATAGAGGGCCTCAGACACTCAATTTTTTTGGTCAGGCAGCGTGTAGCAGATCCCCACTATGATGTCACCCATCCCTGCCCTCCCTTTAATTCTGGCCAACAGCTCTCAGTCAGCTCCTCACCCATCTCCACGTGAAACTCCACACACTCCAGCTGGTCAATGACATAAAGGGCAGCACCCTGTCCTCGTCTCCCCTCCTGTCCTTCCTAAAGAGCCTGTATCCTTCTATTTCAACACTCCAGTCATAGGAGCCATCCCACCCCATCTCCCTGAAGCCAATATGATCACAGCCCTGCAGGCATGTGCATGTTTGTAACTCCTATTGTTTATTCCCCACACTGTGTGTGCTTGCACAGGGGCCCCCAGCGAGCCTGAATTACTGGCTGCAGTGGTTGGAATGACCCCGAGATTACCTCACTTGATTAGAGCATGGTGCTAGGAATTCCAGGGGCCTGGGTTTGATCCCCCTACAAGCAATTCACTTAAGACTTGGACTCCCTCCTTATGGGTCTCTTACAACTCAGAATATTTTGTGATTCTGTGAATTCCTGTGCTACTCTTCAGATGCTCTCCTGATGACCTGTGGTCTCTCTCCAGGCTCTAGGCATCTATTGCTGGCCCTGGCATCAAACTGCTGGGTTTGGGATGGATTGAGGTTCCACTCCCTTGGTAACTTTAGCTTTAAGCCCTCTTGACCAGCTTGGCAAGTCTGTGACTGAAGAAAACACTTTGTCCCCTCTGAGAGATGGACCCCATCAGCCCCACACAGAACAGGTTTCTCAAAATGAGTCTTGAAGTCTAAGCAGCTGAACCCCTGGCTGTGGCACCAGCCCTGTAACCATTTGTTGATCCGCCAGATTTGACTGGTCCTCTCAAACATATTTCCCTTTGACTGGGAGTATTGATGGAAAACCTACCTGTGTTCCAGAGTCCCTTACTGCTGCTCTCAGGGCTCTGTAACCCATGATACTTGTCAGAGTATCTCTGGTGCCCACATGAAACAACAGCAGCACATAATAATCAGTGGACTGTACCAGACCTCACTCTCAGTGACGACCCTGACACGAGTCCCTGGTAAGCAGCACTCCTCTCTAGGGGGCACACCACGTCAGTAAATGGCTGCCTCTGCACCTCTCCGAATAGAGTTGCCTACTGCTATTACCCATTGCCTTTTCTTTGTTGTGCTCATTGTTACACAGGGAGCAGATCAGACTGCCTTCCCAGCTCCAACATCTCCCCTGAGTTACGACAAGAAAGGTTGTGTTATCCTTACCCTGTGTCTTGGCATAACATTCTTTGTATTTCACACTTCAGAGTGAGTTATGTAACAGTTACCATCATTAGATAAAGCCCTAATATATGAGAGATTTAGTAGAAGGACCTTCCATTCTACATGCATGCAGAAAGAATCGACTTTCAACACACTTACTGCGCAAAAATCCCCTTGATTAGATGTGTAGTCATAATTGCATACAGATCAAAGTGCTAATCATCTTGGCTGACAGCACCAGTGATGCAAAGCACTAATATTCCATCCAATATTCCCTTTGAAAAATGCCCTCTGACCATGAAAAACAGACATACCCTGCATTTGCTGGCTTAATGTTTTTGGAGGTTCATAGAGCTGCCTTTCTATCTTACAAGCTTTTCTTGGCAGATGTTTATCAATCAGCATCTTTTCATTAAGCTGGCAGCCACCGTAAAAACCATTAAATGACTGAGCAGTTCTGTCCTAGGCAATCTGTCCTTCAGTGCAGGCCTTTGCAGAGGTGCTTGTACTAAAAGGCCCTTGTAAAAATCATGGTCCAAAGCTCTAATTCTGGAATGATCTCTCTGTCCAAAGATTCCTGAACCAGTGAAGAATTTATTGTTTTGGCCTCTCCCCATACGGAGGTTTCAGGAAAATAGGAACTAATGATAAATTAAGTGATCTGGGATTCAGAGCAAAGAAGGAGAAATACTAACACATTTTTGCATGTTTAGAGTGAAAAAAGAGGACTCTACTCTTAGGTATGTTCATGTCAGTGATAAGCTGGCAGGCTTGCTGGCAGAGTACTGTATTTTTTGGTACTCTGTTCAAAAATGTGGTTTCTAAACAAGTTTAAAAGGCACAGCACTAAATCAGGAATCAGCAAGCTCGGAGCTTCTGGAAGACATGGCCATGACCAGGCTCGTGGGCTTGGTTAGCTTGAATTCTTGTTACAGGTATTTCATGATAAGAAGTTGAAAGGTATTTCCAGAGCAAGGAACAAGCAAGGAGAAAATTAAAATATGAAAAGATTAGAATATTCTGAGGATGAGAATGTTGCTATATATTCATTAGCAATCTAATTATCAGGATAACGAATTGGGTCACGGGACTATTTAGTGTATATGAAGATTGTGATGATTTAATAATAGGCAATAAAGAAGTAAGCTGCTAAAGGCACAATTGTCCAAACACGTGAACAAAACTAGTTTGCACTAAAGAAATAATATCTTTTATTAGACCAATTGACAGAGCTTGTAAAAAGCCTGAGCCTTTCCTCCAGATGGGAAGCAAGAGCTTCCATTGTCTGATAAGCACAAGTGGAGCAGATCATGCAGCTTGCAAGAGAACATGTGATAGGATCATTAGGTCCCAGTCTAGGATAAGAGCAAGAAATATCACCTAAATCATGAGAAACATTGAGAAATTACTTCAGGATCAGAAGAAAAGGAAGAAATTTTATTTATTGCATTGGCAAAACAATATTTCTTTGGGTCTATGTTGGGTCTAAGACTTCAAGTACGTGGTAGAATTATGAGTTTTAGTTCCCAGGTTTGTCTTTTGAAAGTATTTTATAAGTTTCCTCTGAGTATCAGGACTGAATTGTCAAAGATGAAGTACCTGGCCTGCAGAAAAATTTTTCCCAATGGCAGCTGTATTTTTACGTCCTGCATCGATTGCATGTGTGAATTCTTTTTAGTACACAGTGGGTGTGTTGTTTTATCCAAGTAATTTCAGGGATGCTGTTTTCTGCACTATATGAAAGTCTAGAGTTTACTCGTTTAGGTATTTATTGTGAGTGAGAACACTGTGACCTATGCTGCTATGCATTATTAAATAGGATAACCAAAGATCAGCATACTTGCCTCAAGAAAACTCGCTCCCCAAAAGTAATGATTTACAGATACTCCAGTGTATTTGATCTGCAAAGAGCACTCACAAAACCACCTTCATCATTCTAAAGATGATACCAAAAATGGGTACTCTTCTAAGTACATAAATCAGTCCTGATTATTGTCATGATTTGCTACAATATAAATGAAACAAAATACAAGAGACCCCCCCGACCTACACTTCTGCATAGACCAAACATTTTGCTAAGCGAATTTCAGTGTATATTGGGTTTAAAATTGAAGTATGCACTAGACTTGAGCTTTTTCCATCCTGCACTCTGTGTAATCAAATCATTAAATATGTACAACCTATTCTGGAAGACAACTCATCCAGAATATTCTCTGCCTCTGTCACCCTCACTACTCTCCTGAGCTTTCAAGTACTTCTCCACAGCTTATCAAACTTCTCATCAAAAGCAAGCTTTCCATAAACCAGCATACATCATACAAGTAAAAAAACTGACAGTACAACTCCACAGGCACCATAATAAATATTCCACCAGACTGAGCCTAGATCTCTCTACTCAGATAGCCCTGACTCCAAGTTCTCTTCCTTTTCTATGCTATTCTCCTTCCAAACAGTCCATCCATGTTTACCCTTTCCCCAAAGGACCCATTTTTTTTGACTCTTACTCAGTATATGTATGATCATTCTCAAAATTCCTACTTTTGTCAGCATCCCTATCAAATGAGCATCATCCTTGTGTTCTCTATACTTTTCATATCAGTGTCTTGTTCACAGCATCCCATGCAAGAACATAGGAGCATGAGTGTTTAGTTCTGGCTACAGACTTAATAGATCAGTGAGGATATGATGAGATTATTTGGGTTTTATGCTATAATGCATAAATACTCACTGGAAGAAGTTGTCCTGGGCCATTTAATATCTTTTTGATCCAATGTTTCAGTAATCTTTTACCAAGGATGGTTTATCTTTAATCTCACACAACACTTGCAACATAGCTCCTTTAGTACTAACCCTTCTTCTTATAATCATTTTAACTGGAATGCTGCAGAGCACATTCATAACAAAATAAAATGAACAAGATTTTTGAGCTTCAATTCAATGAGAAGCATTAGAAGGATAATAAAAAGCCTTCTCACAAAATCAGCGTGAAGAGAAAAATACAACAAGGTTTTTACTAGAATTGCAAATAAACTGTATTCAGATACAATTTAGTAGATCAAAATCAGGGAAGATGGTTGTTCAAAACACTGGGGCAAGGTGGACATTGCCTTAGTTGTTAATGCAATACACAGAAGACATTGAACAGTTAAGTTACCTAGAGGCAACTTTGTTAAACAACAAAGACTATAATGTTCCAGCAGGACATATGCCATGCAAGTCACTTTTCTCTTGTAGTACCATCTATCTTGTATTACATGATGTCCACAGAAAGGCAGGAGAGCTGGTGAGGGGTGTAGGGAACAAATGCTATAAGGAGCAGCTGAGGGAGCTGGGGTTGTATAGTGCAGAGAAGCGGAGGCTCAAGCAGGACCTCATCTCTTTCTAAAACTACCTGAAAGGACGTGGTAGTGAGGTGAGTGTTGTTCTCTTTTCCCAGATCACAAGTGATGGGATAAAAGAGAATGGCCTGATGTGGCACCAGGAGAGGTTTAGATTGGATATTAGGAAAAATGTCTTCACCAAAAGGGTTGTCAAGAATTGGAACAGGCAGCCCAGGGAAGTGATCTCTGGAAGTATTTGAAGAATGCTAAGGGACTTGTTTGAGTGGTGGACTTGACAGTGCTAGGTTAATGGCTGGATTTGATAATCTTTTCCAACCCAAATGAATTTATGAGTCTATTGATATCAGTATATCAGTGCTTAAAATCTTCCCATCACACAGGATGGAGAATAAAAAAATCTCTTTATTGCACTAGCTGCAATAACCTGCTTCCTGGATAATTCACTTTTGCAAGTACTTGCTGTTGCAGACTAGGAGAGCATGGCCTGCTGCCCTGCCCAGGCAGAGGAGCCCCTTTCCCACAGGAGGAAGTAGCACACCTTGAAATTTATTAGTAAGTGCAGTGAAAGGAAAATGAACAAGAGTGAAAGCTTGGAAAAGGGAAAGATTTTTCCTTGCTTTGTTAGTCCATGCAACTATTGCGTATTTCTGAGGCTTCTGTTCGGGAAAATTTTCAGCAGAAATTTTCGATTTCACAATGCAGTGAAGCCCAGTTAGGATGTTGCTGCAATTTATAGTTGAGAGGCCAGTAGGAATGTGAGCATTCTGGGCAGTTAGTGACATTTATTGTTCCAGCATCACTGTGTCCCTACAGGCATGTAGTGGTTTAGTTCGCATTTCTTACCTTCTGTGAGATAAGAGGTTTGAAGAAAGGCAAAGCAGGCTCAAACTTAAAGAATATGAAAGAAAGTTTATTACTAACAGAGTTAAGAGTAAAATGAAATAAGAGAGTAAGACAAAAACCCCTTTTTCCTCCAACACCCCCCCCTCCTACTTCCTCCAGCACAAATAATGACAAAACATGGAATTTTGATCAGCATTCACAATTCTTAAAAGTCTCTCTCTGTTAATTTGAGGAAATAGAGGTCTCTTTCACGTCGCGTGGTTTTTCCCAAACTGCACCAGCTAACAGCCTTTATCTCTCTCGCAGGCTGCACACTGAATTCTCATCCCCCCCTTATGTTAAATGGATTAAAGAGGGAGAAAACAGTTTGATATTACAGTCCATACCACGGTCTGTAAAAAGCAGATTTAAGCTGCGCGCTAAAAAGCACGTCTCCGCCCTCTCTTCCCCGCCGCCATCTTTTCAGCTTCACTCACTTTTCTCCTTCTCTCTAACACCGAGGAAGCCATGATGAGGAAACCAATCCTCTTTTTCTCGGGTCTTGCGATGGAGAAAAGCTCGCTCCTGTTATGCTGCTTGCACTTGATGTTATTTTACAGTTCAGTATAGGCTGAGTTGGTTGTAGGAAAGCTCCGTCAGCTCCCGCCGCCTCCTCACGGTCATGTGGGGGGGTTCCTCAGCAGTAGCTTCAGACGGTCTCGGCTCTGCAGCAGCAGCTGCTGCCCACGGCTCCGAGGGGACTCTCCCAGAGCCGGGGCCCGTGCCAGCCGGGGCCGGGGCCCATGCCCGCCGGGGCCGGGGGAGGGGAGGCCCAGGGCCGCTCCAAAGAGCCCTGGCCAATTCCCCCCACCCCCAAACTCCCCGCCAGGAGGTTTGAGCAGAAGAAAAAAGGGACACTTCCTGTGTCTCCACTGGCTTAAATATGGAAATTTCGAGAAGCGTGACTGGTCAAGAGATCTGTCCATCAGACTCAGGGTCAACCCACGACAAGGCATAAAAATAATACAGAGAGTGTACTGCAATTGTGCTCTGTCATAAGCTCCTGCAGAAGGTGTAATTGAGATATCTTTATATTAAGGGTAGTAACCAGCCCTAGAGAGACGAACTCCTCTCTACTTTCTCCCCAACACAAAAAGGCAAAATGATGTATTTTTGAAAATTGTTCACTCTTAGTATTTCCTGTCTGTAAGTGGATAAATACAATAACTGCCACAGAACTACTAAATTCCAATACTCTCTGTATTTCAATCTATCTTCCTTCTGCAGCTCTCTTTTGTGCTGGACTGGAAAATCAAGAGTCACACCTTCAGCTTACACTCCAGTTACAAAGAGCAGAATATTTATAATATTAATTATTTTTCTCATTCTGGTGTTCTTAGGAGTTTAGATCAAGAGAGTTCTTTGACATTTGCTTGCACATGTCTATCAGAAACCATAAATAAATTCGATGTTGCTGAGACCTTCATTACTTCTGACTGTTCTGGTTTTGCAATAAAAACAATCCAATACATGACATATGGGCTAGGGAGAAAATTTCATTTTTCAACCAGTCCTGTTTAGGCAAATCAAAATGGGGTTTCTTTTGAGGAGGAAGTCTGTTGCCAAGTCTCATTTTGTTGCAGTCTGATGGAAGGCTGACCAATACTGCAGATGAGATCAAGCAGAATCTACCTATCTAGTTATCACAATAAATGTACGATAGTTTATTATATTATTTCTACTGGAAGGCAATTCCATAATCTCACCCCTCTAGTGGCTAGGAATATATATTTTTCATTTTCAGTCCAAGTATATGGTTTATGTGCCTTGTTCTTGCACCAATATTTCCTTAGTTTAGATAACCATTTCTCCCGCAGTCGTGATACCCTCCCAATATATCTAGACAAAGCAACAAGTTGTGTGTGGGTTTGTCCTACCCTCAGACTTGCTTTGAGGCTAGACAAGCCACATCCTAGCCATTGCTTGTCTGAGAGACTCTTCCCATTTTTTCTTGCATCCTTTACTTTTTCCAATTCTATCTTTCATTAATGAGATCCGGCTTCCTACCACCTTGCATTAATTATACTCTCTACTTCTTTCCATTAAATACCAGCCTCGGGATAAATGTGAAGTTAAAGCCTGAAATTCATTTCCTCTGAACTCTTCTGGTAATTATCTAGTCTCTGTTACATGTTCAATGACAGAAGAGTAAATTATCCAGAACTGGCAAATACAATCACAGCTTTTCTGTAGAAAACGGGAAATTGCTGCATTGTAACTAGCCAGGCTTCCCTAACTTGGGCCTGTCACCATTTCTGGCCTTCACAAAGCTCTTTCACACAAATTCATTTTAGCATCAATTTGTATGTAATTCTGGATACTGGTACATAGTCAAGCGTGAAGTAAATCCTGAGGACAGGACCAACGCCTTATTGAGAAGTTCCCAAATTCTGGAGAGTTGTTTAAAACTGAACTTTTGATGGAGAGCACTATTTCTTGGGGACAAAGAAATCTGATCAAATTATTGTATGCTGGATTAAATTTAGGCTTATTCTGCCTAAAGTATTACTCCAAATGCCATATGGAGAGGTCAAGGCTTGGTCTTTTTTGGCCATCAAGATCATGTGATTTGAAGGATTTGGTTTTGTATGTTTATTTCCTGATTAAAAGTTTGATTTGACTATGTCATCAGGCTTGGTTTTCTACATAATTTTGGCCTTCTAAGTTACAAAGATTCATCAGAACTGGAGTACTGTAAAATGGAAATGAAATAACCACCTATATAAACTCTTTGTCCGTGTTCCTAATATATCTGTAAATTTTTATCTGTTGGATTTTAGAATAAAAATTATTTTTTAGATAAGAACTAATGGATAAAAACTGTGTATTTTTCCCATACTTGGTGACCCATTGATGACCCATTAGGATATATTGTGCATAGGTTTTGAAATTTCAGATGATATGCCCACTCTTCATTCTGGTATGCTGCTTCACAGCCTGTTCTCTCTTTTGACTTTTGTCTGTTATAAAGGTCAACTAAGTAATTTAGTCCAAAAGCTGAGGAAATAAATGGTACCATTAGAAGTAGCAAAATTTGTATGATACCAGTTTATCTGTATATATACTATATGTTTTATGCAGTGACCTTTCTACATAAGTAGTTTTAAAAAGACATCCTCTGAAATGAAAATTGTATCCTAGAGTATCATTTTCATTTGCATATCTGCTAACACTGCTCTCATTCACATGGTGCTGGTGAGTTTTTTTACTTGTTTTCTCGGTCTGCTTTACAATATCTTCATTTTTCATTTCAGGATTAAAGTACAAATATTTAATTTGTCAGGCTAAAGAATGAAGACTGTTGGTTACTATGTGTGAGATGCTATAGATCCAGTAACACTGGAAATGTTATAGAGTTGTTGGATGGTTTTATGTCAAAGATGTGAAATAGCAATGAAAAGAAAGACAACTTTTAGAAATTCACCGAGAGATTCCAAGTGGATCTATAACAAATGAGGCAGAAAGCATCATCTGTCATAAGAAAAAAGTACTTGAAAGAACAAGGGTCTTGCAAAGTGCTGATTAAATGTAATACGCTACGTGACAACGCACAAATGTGAAATGCTTCAGTGAAGAAGATGAACAACAGGTCTTCCACTGCATCAGAAAAGCTGATTATTCTTGCTGAGGTCCATTATCATTAAAGTTGTTATCATTTGTGTAACAAAACATTAAGAAGAAAAAAGTAGGCAAATAGTACCCCAAGAGGGATGATGCAGATTCTAAATGTTCTAAAAGACTAAAAGCTCTGAATTACTTGCATTCACCAAACACAATCTCTTTTCTAGTCCCACTTACTAACAAGTCAGCAAACCTAGCTCTGTCTGGGAAGTATCATGAGAGATGGAAAATAAAATATTTCAACCATGAACCCCATCCATCACAAACTGAAGGTCAGTTTGAAGTAATGCTTCCTATTATCCCTACCAATCCAGGAAAATTTATTCTCTACCCAGGATAAATTTGACACAGATTATCTAGCTCGACAAAAGAAAGAGCTGAAAGCAGCCAAACCAAAAGAAATAAATATCCACACAGTTTTACAAGGAGCTGATTTACAGACAGGGGTTGCCATTAAAGGACAGACAAGTTCTGGTATTCTCTACCTTCAGCTCTGAATCAGTGCTCAACAAACTTTCGTGCTGGAGAATTAATCAAATTCATTAGCTAGGACTGGAAAATTGATAATATTTTGTCACGACAGTTTCTACACTCACTTGTGAATAAAGTCATCCACGAAAGCATCTGACATTTATCCAGAAGTTAATAACTAACAGTGTGAAGTTCATTGAATACTAAAAGAGATGGAAGAGAAACTGCAGTTTGTTTACTAACTGGAGAAACTGACAGAGCCCTGAACTTCCAGAAGTTTGACTCGAGCTAAATTCACTCCTATGGCCCCATCTTAGGACAATGTCTACAGACCCAAGGAGATGTTAAGCTCAGGGGAACACCCTCCAATGTAAATGAAACACAGTGGTCAGATTGCATTCATTGCACTGCAGTCTGAAACACCATTCGTTAATTTTATGAAGATTAAAGAGAGATTAAGAAGCATCATGGTGTTGTTTTTCCCAAACCACTCTCCAGTGTTGCAGAAAGGCTGTAACGCTTGCAATACAGACCTAGAAAGATCTAGAATCACAGAATATATCTAGTTAGAAGGGACCCATAAGGATCATCAAGTCCAACTCCCTGTTTCTCACCTAAAACTAAACCATATGACTAAGAGCATTGTCCAGACACTCTTTGAACTCTGACAAGAGTGGTGCCATGACCACTTACCCGGGGAGTCTGTTCCAGAAACCAACCACCCTTTCAGTGAAGAACCTGATGGCAAGCCTGAACTTCCCCTGATGCAACTTCACTCCATTTCCTTTTCTCCTGTCTCTGGTCACCAGAGAGAGGAGCTCAACACAGCTCTGCTCCACTTTCCCCCCTTGAGAAAGTTAGTGACTGCAATCAGGTCACCCCTCAGCCTTCTCCAGGTGGAATAAGCAAAATTACCTCAGTCATTCCTCAAATTTGTCCTCAAGGTATTTCACCATCTTTGTTGCCCTCCTCTGGAAACACTCAAATAGTTTGATGATTTCCTTATACTGAAGAACCAAAACTTACATACAGTACTTCAGGTAGGGCTGCACCAGAGCAGTGTAGAGTGGGAAGAAAGCGGAGAGAGGCAACACCTTAACTATGGTTCATGGATCAAAGAAGAAGTATCTGTAACAGATCCTTCCTTACTTCTATCAAAAATAATCCAGACTGGATTACATTTTACGTTCTGATCTATTGTGTTGTCTCAGTCAGATGAGATAGAACAGGCTACCTGCCTGCTTTCAGTATCCCAGCACCAAAGATGCCTTTTATCTTTCTCCACTATGAACCAAAGCTACAAACTGCAACTGTGTGCTTGACATAGACAACAATGAAGGAACAACATGAGACCTTTAGAATATATCTTCATTCTCCACACTTCATTCTCAGAATTAATACCTTGTGCAACATCTGCAATTTCATATCTGAGATGTTAATTTTTGAAAACTGTGCTAAGAATCTAGTTGAATTACCTATTCAAGGATAGTGGGTAGATGTATCAATGCTGAAGTTAGGCTTCATAAAGCCGTACCTGAGGCACATCTCTAGATGTGTGGAAAGAATTTTTTCCTTGGTAACAAGATGATTACCTTGTTGATGGATTTCTCTTGGAAAAGGCATTTCAATTTACCAGCGTGATGATATCTGGAAAATAAATGTCAATGTTGTAATTTAAAATTATTTATTTTCATGATTCGTGTGAATTTCTGTGATTGCAGGAACTACTGATGAGAGAAAACATTCTGGTCTTCTTACATTTGTATCAGGCTGGGATTAGAGTAGCCTTGAGAGAACAAGGCTGATTACCCTATTGCATCTCTCAACTGCATTGGATTTTTTATATAAGTTAAACTAAGCATAGTACATGCCCAGTTATCATTTAATAGTTCCTTATACCTGCTGTTCCTTTTCCTAAATATAGATGTGTCTCAGTTTAGCTGGGACATTCAAGACCTTTGTGAGAATCTCAGTGTTTCTATGAAAAAGATAATACTGATACTCAGATTCTGGAAGGCATAAGGATATTCATTTTACAACTGTTAATGGCTGGACAGTATCAATATGGTATCTGAGATGTGATTCTGCTATACAAATCAAGAGAGAAAAATAATAATTTTTTTCTTATTTCAATTTGGATCTTCAAATGCTAAGTGTTTAAAAAGCAAGACAGATGTTGAAGCCTTGCATGAAATGCTTTAGGGTAACTGGGGGATGTTATGAAATGCGCATTCAGAACAGAGCTATCAGGACTGTGTATTTCTCTGTGCATTTCTACAAACTATTGACAGAAATGTGGAAATGTTCCCTGCTGTCGACTTCTACCTCACAGTGATTCCTGATTCATGAATGACAGCCGAGTATTAAAGTTAAAACATAAAGGAAAGCCAGCTACTTGTGTCTTTTATGCAGAGAGGGCAAAGCTTTAAAGGGTAGCCTCAAAGCTTTCTTAACTTTTTGGACTCTGGTTTGTTTCTAACATTTATGTCCAGTACACATTCCTGATTATGTGTCTGTTGAATTTTGGCCTTCAGTAACATGTCTCCAATCAAGCAAATTTTGGCAAGCCTTTTGATATGTGATGCCACAGCAGTAAGACTGAGAAAATAAAATACCCATTTGGATTTTTTGCTTGCAACAGAGTTTTTAGCTTCTAATATAGTTATAAAATGGGAAAAAAAATTGTCAGTGATAAATCATGGCTTATAAATTTTGCTACTACCATGAACCCTAAAGCAAGAAAGAAAAACAATGCATTAGTGCTAGATTTTTGCATGGGACACAGACACTAAATTACTTGTATTAAATAAAAGTGTACAGGCTGTGGACAGATTCAGCCAGGGAAGAAGATTGACACAGAGAGCTGAGCAGAAGAGTAAAAGAAAATCTGACCAAGGAAAAGCTACTTGGAAACACTGCACTTTAATTAATAAGAGAATCAATCCCTTTCCACTGCAATTCCGTGAAATATCAGTTTTAGAAGAGTTGTTTGAAATTTTCAAGGAAAAGGCTGTGAGTAATCATTCACAAAATATGCTTTTTCTTTTTTTTTTTTTTTTTTGATGTTATGTAAAATGGACATACCAGTATTTTCATTCTATTATTGGACATTGATCTAGTGACACAAAGGCAGCCAGCAGAGAAACATGTTTGTAATTTCTAAAGGCTCAGATGTAGCTGATATAATTGCCCATGATGAGCAGTGGTGTCTGAGGGACCATCAAAACAGCATTGTTGCCAGAGCCACAGGTGATCTGAGCAGACATTCCGGAGAACTGGAACTAAGACAGGGAATACTGTTACCTGAGCAAACTGCTAATGTACAGAGCCAGACTAAAAGTATACAGGTTAACAAGAACAAATGCACTTACATACTTTCCTTGGCCTTCTTTACAGAATCACAGAGTCACAGACTGGTTGAAGTTGGAAGGAAGGTCTGGAGATACCCAGGTCCAGCTCCCCTGCACAGGCAGGGACACAAAGAGTAAGTTGCCCATGATCATCCCCAGAGAGTTTTTTAATATCTCCAAGGATGGAGACTCCACAACTTCTCCAGCCAACCTATACCAGTTCTTGGTCATCCTCACAGTGACAAGAGTGTTTCCCGACATTCAGAGGGAACCTCTCGGGTTTCCATTTGGGCCTGCTATCTTTGGCCCTGTCACCACTGGTACCACTGAAAAGGGCCTGTCCTTCATGCTCCTTCCCATCAGATGTTTATGTGCATGGATGGGATCCCCTGATTTTTCTCTGCTTCATATTGAACAGTCCCAGCTCTCTCAGCCTTTCCTCACAGGTGAGATGCTCCAGTCCCTTAGTAGTCTTACTGGCCTTTCACTGGACTAAATCCAGTAAGACTGTATCTCTCTTGCACTGGGGAGCCAGAACCGGATGCTGAAGTGTATATTTCATACAAAATGCAAACTCATGATCTGAGTATACTTGATAAAATTAGTTGCAGGATTCTTCAAGGCAGGGCAGTCCTTCAGAGCATTTCCTTTGCTAAGTGTGGATTACAATACAATAGAGATCAACAGGTTTCACAGCCTTTGGGTTCCAGGGTTTTAACAATGCCATCTGACTAGAAGGAGAGATTTTTGAAATTGTTTATGCATCTGGGTAAAGTACATAGCTTGATAAATAAATAAAGTTTTGTGTTGTTGTTTTCCTTGATGTGCAAAGTTCACAGATGTTCATTTCAAACAGAAAATTGGCATCATGATTAAAGCGCAATGTGTGCTCTTTTATTTGGCTGGAGGTAGAGATGGAGAGGAATGGTATCACTCAATGATATAATATTGCTGAATAATTGTCTGAGAATTCTTTAGAAGGTTGCTGTTGCATACGTATTGGGGATTTTCAAAAGAAATACAAGCTGGAGGAAACGTTTGTTGATGCTCTGTCTGCTGCCATTATTGCCTCAGTAAAACTCTCACTGGCTGATGCACAAGTGCATAAAGCAATGCTTTGGGAAGTAACAACTGCAGGTGTGTCCTATCGCAAATACTTTGTGGACTGTGAACTTCAAGTAAAAACAAAGTATCTTGTTTTATTAGGGCAAATTAAGAGCATAATTTTCACTTCCAGAGCATTCAGGATGGACCCTCAGACCCCGGTGGTTCCACAAACAAGCAGAATTATTGAGACAGAAATTGTCAAATGACAAGTTTTTTGTGGGAGGTTGGACCAGAGCACTTCATGTCTATTAAGGTGTTCTGAGATATTTTAATATAGAGAAAGTATAACTTTTACAGAATTTAATTTTTGGCCACGGTAGACATATGTTTTCCCAAAGATGGAACACTTTCTAGAGATCATGGAATGCAAAGAACATACAGCAAATCAGCTTCATTGGCTAACAAAGGTCTTAAAACATTTCTTGAAAACTCGTGTTTGCGGATTAACGCCAATGACAGGGATTACTCCTCACTGCAAGGTAAAAAGAAATTTAGATTAAAGATGTCTAAATGTGTTGTGATGTACCTGTGTTTACCTAAATATGATTCAATAACCATGTATTCATTACCTGGATGGGTCTGTTCAAATATGATTGTGATGTTTTGCAGAACCAACATATCGGTTTTGCTGGTAATATAATACCCGCATTGCTGACTACATAACTTTTATAGTTTTCCTTTGATCAGTAAGATATGGTTACATTGCTGCACAGAAACACAAGCATTGCCTTACACCACACAGCTCATCTAATCTGCAGCTAAGGCTCAGATACTCACAGAAGGGCAGCCACATAAGGTGGGAGTGAGTCTGCCTGAGTCTTGTGTGTCCCACTGTGTTTGAGTTTCATAGAATCATAGAATAGCTTGGGTTGGAAGGGACCTTGAACATCATCCTGGAGGAGTGTCCCTGTTCCTCTTGCTTATCACTGGATCACCTCTCTGATGAACTGCTTCTCCCAGGGTACTCTGTAGAGAAGCCCTGGGCCTGGGCCTTCAAGGGTTTCTCTAAGTGACTATTTACTCAGTCAAGGTATTTAAACACAAAACTTGGCAGTGAGGCATCTATTCTGGCTTCCTTCCAGCTTTCTTTTTGAATCCTATCATATCCATTGGGGTTTCAAATACAAAAATGAAATCTCAAGAGGACTAGTTAATAATTTTGTATCGGCTGTAGCTGGCATTTACTCTGTTAGGCAATCCAGAAGAAACTATGTTGTATAATCCATGAATAAAAGTTTCCTTTTAGAAATTGCTGATATTTATGTCTTATTATCTCAGGCATTAGATGCAAGATTTACCTATGATATCAGAATGACAGTGGATTACTATGGAAATAAGACTGCCGTGGTGTTTCCATACTGTGTCTGGTTACTGCCTCTTTAAGAATAAATAGAAACATCACACATGACAACCTTACTGCCTTGGCAGACACTTGCTAAAGCTACTCAAACTCTGAGAAGGCACAAAAACTGTCAAACTATTGTTTGTGTTTGCTCTTAAACTAGAAATTACTTACAATACAGTTCTTCTTTAGAACCACTTATATAGTTGGCAACTTGGAAAGGTCTTTGCAAATTGGTGTATTTATTAAAATCAGACCCTCTTTTAATTCTCTTTTTCTGCTGTTTCAGTCAAGGTTTAGATGGCTCATATTTACTGCTCTCTTTGAGATACAGCATAGACAGCTTTAACATCCTGCTGCTGGTTTTTCATTAAACCACAAAGCACTAAAGCTGTTGGCCTTCTTCCTGATGTTATTTAGCTTCTATGGTTGTCCTGCATTCACCTAGATGATCTTTCCAGATCTCCTCTTTCCATCACAGAATGAAAGTAACCTTTTCTATAATTTTTTTTTCAAGGAAAAGAGGGGCCTATTTCTCAATGGATAATAAATGACAGTAATCGTCTGATTCCTCCCATAATGCATAGCACCCTCCTTTCAGACAAGAAAAAAATAATAATTCAGGAAAAATAATTAGAAATTAAATTGCTTCTCAGCATTTCTCTTTCAATCAAAACCTCTCTCACCTTTACTTTTCTACTGGACATATCTAATCTAATCATCAGCTGTCACGAAGTAATTGAATATCCTTGAGTTTGAACTGTTACAGGGACAATGATATATGTCTGTTCCTGTTACTTTTGACTTTAGAAAGAGATGGCTTATATGCAATTGCCCCAGGTGGTTCAGTGTTCAAGCTCACTTTGCCTGCCAGCTATATATATGTGTATAAACACACATTAACACAGTGAAATTAATGACAGCAGAACATACTGTAGAGTATAATATATTAATATATGTATATATAATGTATGTAGTATTTTCTTTTCTGTTTAGACATACATTCACCTCTTTTGGATAATTCCTTGTGGTGGTTTGACCCTGGACGAGAGGTGTCCACCAAAGCTGCTTTATCACTCCTCTCCCAAGCTGGACAGGGGAGAATAAACATAACAAAAGGCTTGTGGGGCAAGATAAGGACAGGGAGCAATTAGCGAGCAATTTCCATCATTGGCAAAAGAGCACTGACTTGGGAAAAAATTAATTTAATTTACTATCAAACATATCAGAGTAGGGTAATGAGAAACAACAGCCCTCGTGAGGCTCTTCTTAACTAGTTAGTTCCAGGCAGAGATGCATTCAGAATATTGGTTAGAGGTGCTTGTCTCTCCCTAAATCTCTTTTTTTAATTCAGATGCACAAAATGTGCTGGAGTTCTCACAGACACAATCAGAAGTTATAGGGTTGAGAAGATAATTCTTCCAAGGATCTATTTCTTAGTGCTAAAATGCATCATGGCATTTGATTGACCTAGTGCTCTTAGCCACGGATTTAATATGCTTCCGCATGTAGATTTTGTGTGCCAAAGTTCATTCTATTTCAGGTCCTACATTACAAGGACAAAAATTAACATGGTAATTAAAGAGACAACCTAGATTTGCAAATTTAAGCATTTCAGTGGTAGCATGACAGTATGGGAACAATTTTTGTCCAACGTTGTATCAGAGAGAATTGTCTGCCTGCATGGCACATATGGTTAGCTAGGAAAATAGATACAATGCTGAGAGCGGAGGAGGAAACTAACCAGGTGAAAATATCACATAGGCTATGGAAGAAGACTGCTGTGAAACAAGAAAACTTTAGTTCATCTAGTTAGTCTAATCACTGTACTGTAATCACAGGCAATCTGGATCTCCTATTTCCAGACTCTAACTCCTAATGTTTAAATTCTCTAAGCTACTACAATAAAATCTGAATACAGAGAGTTGCAGATAAAGGAAAAAAGAAGAAAAAGCTTGGCAGATTATTTAAAGACAGACAAAGAATAAATCGCTTAATAGAGTCCTGAATCTCTTCTTTGACAGGCATGACATTTTAGGCACCTACGGACAAGCCAGACTAGTCATGGTTTCACTCATGAGCAATGTTATCCTCTGCTGCTGCTGCTGCTCACATTTTATATAATATCTTGGTGACTCATCAGTGAGTTAAACAGATCACTATCTTCTGCAGTCTGGAACTTAGGCACGAATGCTCCATTTACACCTTTTGTGCATAAATCTGTCCTCTATGGGATATCTCCCCTGCAGAGGTAGGGGATTTTCTATCTTATCAGTGGTTTTGTCATGCATTTTTGTTTTAACACCAACATAGTAGACTTTATTTTGTTTATTATCACTGCCTGTTCAGCTTTATAATGTTGCTTTTGCCAGCTTGTGCTGACAGTCTTTAAATCATTGGTACTTTCCATTAAATAAGATTTCCATGATGCAAGGCAAGATCCTGGATCAAGTTACCACATGGTATGCCTTTCAGTGTTCCAATGAAATTATTGAGGCCACTTGCATGCTGAAAGTAATCTAGATGAGCAACTCTAGGAACAAAGTTAAAATTTTACCTTTCAAACGGAACAAACAGAAAATAGGAGAATGTTATTAGTGGATGTACATAGAGTCAATTATATTTACATTGTGAGGTCAAATGAGTCCTTCTATGCATTTATTTTTACTCCTTTCCCTCTATGAATTTAGTTGTCCAATAAACACATGCACAATGTAACTCCTTGTGCAATGCCTGAAATAAGAAATCTGATCTTTAGATATATTTGCATTGAATGAAACATATTTTAAAAGTCATGTATGCTATATGCAGACACAGAGAGGAATGAAAAAAACAATTTTAGGCATTTTGTGTTGAAGTCGGGAAGGTTAATTTGTGCAAGTGTGCAAAGTTTAGCCAATAAGTAAAGTTTAGTCCAGGAAATCCCCTGAAAATTAGAATCTGAAAATATCTTTTTGTTCAAGTTAAATTTAAAATAGGCACTTTATAATTTTTTGAAAGATATGATTGCACAAGCTTTTTTTTGCTCACTAAATTGAGAGTTTTATAAGTACATTTTATCACACTGCAGTATATGCCCTAAGGATTTGAAACAAATACTGGAGTCGTTATTATCATCTGATTTAGTTCTGTGTCTGTAGCACAGTATATAATGACTTGTTTGAAAAGTTGTTTCAATAAGAAAGAAAAAAAATCTTAGAGCAATGAATTTGGCATTGTTTTCTGAGAAATGTAGAGCAACTGCATTATGGTGCCTAGAATTTAGTAAGGAGATACCTCAACTCTACTTTTATTTATGATTGCAATCATCCCTCAACAGTGATAGAAATTTTTGGGATTTCTTTTCCTACCATTGGGGTTCATTCCTTTTGTATAATTTTCCAGAGTGTGTATTTTATTTCAAGGTGAGCATACCTTAGTGTTGAAAGACAAGGGATGAATTTGCCTTTAAGGTTTTCCTTTCCTCCACAAAGGGAGTATCAGATCTATCCCTTTAAGCCCAAAATCTGAACATAATCTCTTGCACATTGTGGAAGTAGCAAGAGAGAGTAACGAGGTGAAGCCCATTCCCAGGTTTACTAGGAGAGAAGAATTACAATAAGTCATGCCCTGTTACCTGTACTGAAGACAGACGTTTATCAGTTGAAGACAGCATTGCAGACGTTGACATTCCAGGTGGAAGACAGACTTACTGAAGACAGTGTTAATCACTGGGCATCAGACCGAGCACCTATTTACGAGTCTGCAAAATACTGCTTGCAGGGGGCTCACCTTGCTTGGTAGAATAGATGCATTGCATCAAAGGAATCAGTTTAGTGTTTACTGAGTATCTACTTTTCAGTGGTGATACCTTTAATTTATATTAATTCTAAATGTCTTTCCTCATGCTATAGAAACATCAACCACCAATACATGTTATGTTCCTCGATCTCACCTAAAACTGTAATCTATAGTACTAACTTCTGTACAAAGATAAAAACTGTGTTGTAAGGAAAAAACTACCCTGAACTGAATTTCAGTGGCAATTTGGCAATAAGTGCTCATGTATTTATTCAAAAGATCGTAATATGCATCTGTTATGGAAATTTAATATTACATCTCCAAATATTTTGATGTTTCTGCTTAGGACTGAACTGCAAAGAAGACAAATACAGCTGCTGAAGAATGGGGTGACTGATGTATAAGAAAAAAGACGTGGTGGAAGGCCTAAAAAAATATCTAGCAGAAAGTCCAACCTTGACCTTTGTGATTTTTGACCATCCTCACCCGAACCAGCATTTGCTCAACAATCTCCAGTGAGGTAATGCCTTTTAATTCTGTCTGAATCTTTCAAAAATCCCTTGACTATTGAAGAGTTAACTGAGAAAGTTTAATCAGTGCGAAGATTTATTGTGCTAATGAAGTAGGTTATCAACTGATATCCTAATTGTCTGAAGTATTCATCTACCCAGGCACTATGTAAAAGTTCTGTTCATTCCCACAATTGTTCGGGGGTTTTTTTTCAGATGCTTAGACACAATAATGATTCATTTGAAAGAGATCCAAGACAAACATTATTTAAATCATTCAATCCATTTACTAAGTTGCTGAAAAATTAACAAGAGCATTGTTTAATAGATCAATTTTTTTAGTAGCATGGGTTGAGTTAGGGAACTTTTGTAGAAGTCTGACTACATAAGAACATTAAGAAATAAATTTTACAGTAGAAGGAGCAAAGACAGAAAAGAATGTGGTCTGTGTGAAAATTATTTTTTCTGGGGAGTAGGCTGAAAGAACAAATCTGATCACATAAGCTTTTTTTCCCCTTAAAATAAAAACTAAAGAAAAAATAACTGTAAAAATTAAAAAGTGAAATATGTGTTCAAGTGATTCTAAGACCAAACATTTCGATTTCATTTCAGGTAAGTTTGGCAAAGCAAAGAAATGGAAATTAAGAGATTTATTTGGCAAACCCTGCCAAAACCAGACATGAGAAGAAACAGTCCCTCTCTTTTTACTCAAGAGCACTCACCTACAGCAGATACAGCTCAAATTTATTTCTCTCCTCTGCCTCAGGGAATATAACTTTCCAAGCAGGGTGCCTCAAATGCTAAAGAACTCACCAAGCTGAGTAGGCTACTCTCCGTCTTTTACTTTCAGGCTGATCAATTTAGTCTAAAATATTTACAAGTTACTTTGATCAGTGACTGGAAACTAAGTGTTCTCACTTGCTATCTCTTTGCTTAAATCCCTCAAGTAGCATCCCAGACAGCTCTTCTGATTCCCTTTCTCTCTAACTGAATTAATCTTCAAATATTCCATGCAAGGTGGAACAGAACAAGAATAAGAAATGAATTGACCATGGCTTTATGGCTCAGTCACTAGTATGTGATAATTTAGTTCAAATGTGTCTCAGCTCTAAACACAGAAGGACTTTAGCTCAAGGGCAGTCAGTTTTTATGAGAACCTGGCTTAGGAGATATTCAAAGGAGTAGAGATTCCCTTAGTCTCTCCTGTTGGAGGCCCTATAACATGAAAGAGGCAGGTTCGTACTCCTTTTGGCAGAAAAAAGTATGAAGCAGAATTTCTCATAGGTATTCAAATGATTCAACAATCAGAGAGAGGGGGGAAGCCCTAAACACTCCACATTGGTCGTGGAAGTGTAATCTTGAAAAAAGGAAACTGTATAGATACTGACTATCAAACAGACTGAGTAGGCCGGACAAGACAACTCACATTTTTCAAGGAATAACTTGAAATAACGTATCTTCTTTTGGTCTATATTTTCCTCAATATTAACATGCCAGTCTTGTTCTAATTTTTTTTTTTTCTCAAGGTCAGTAATTTATCTGTCTAAACATCTGAGAAATGACCATTTCACACCCAAATGTGTATTTTGAAAATAAAATATCTCATTAAAGACGTCTTAATGATATAGCCACTCCCAGCCAAGGGATATGGAGCCAAAGGGAAACTTCCATAACTGTCAGGAGATTTTTGAGGGAGATCATATCCATTTCAGGGTAAGAAAATTAATCAAAATAAATACATTTTAAATTGATTTTGTAATCAATATTCATTAAGTCTCTTATAGTATGAATAACTAGAGCACTTGTCCTTAGTAAAAATGTACACAGATTCTTACAGACACTTGCAATTTATTTAATTCAAAACATCTAGAGATAGAAGATAAATAAATCAAGGAAGCAAAAAAAAAAAGGCATGTACCAGCAAAGTGACAAAGAGAGAAAATAAACTCTCAGCAGTATGTAATTAACGAGTCTTCACTCAGAAAAAAAACCAGATGTCTTTAGTGTTTCTATACACTATCCCTAATGCTGGATAACAATATACTTTTCACAAAACTAATCCATGAAAATTGCTATTAGTGTCTATTAATCTGAACCTGGACAGCTCGACCTTATTCCCTACAGATTTGCCCCAGAATAAAAGTAATTGCATTAACTTCCTGCAATAGCAGCCTGATACCTATTCTAGGCTCCATTGTTTATTTCTATCTATTCTTGCAGTAAATCAATATTTAATTTTCAATTCCTCCCACAAAGGAAAAAAAAAAGAACTGGAATATGCTTTATCAGAAGATGTCATTCCTATTAAAAAAAAAAAAAACAACAGGTATACTTCATATAACAGGCTACTAGAAAATCACAGTGTTTCCAGGTTGTCAAAGGTAGACTATAGCTGCAAGATAATTTCCCACCGGATTCTTGATTTGATTTTTTTCCCAAAGGGTTCACAACTTTCTTGTTATTTAAAACATACAAAAAAGACAGATTTTATAAATATGTCCATAGACAGAAGTATCAATAAGGTGCAGATGGAAGATGGATTTTCTCTCTGGCATGCAATCTTCTATGATTTATTTGAAATAAACAGGACAAAGGCCATTTCCATATCAATGTTAACACATTCCTTATTTTAGCTTTTTTACTCCTTGAGCACCTATACCTGAAAACAAAAATATTAGATTCAGTGAAAGGCCAAACAGTCTAAACCACAGTTTTTCTACTTAAAGCTGAGCCACATCTTATTTACAATATGGTTCTATGTTATAAAATAATGTCAGTTTAAGGAAATGACAGGTGTATCAGTCAGGGCTTGTGTCTCTCTCTCCCTCTCACATTAAAAGTAGGGTAACCAGAACATCTCTCATTGTGTTACATTCATTCATACGTGCCTCCAATAATTGAGTGATTTTTCCTCTGACTCTTGGTGACACATTATTAATTCCATCAAATTGTCCCTCCATGTCCAAAGCCACTTGTTTTGATTTTCTGAGAATTTAGGACAGGAAGATAGACTGTAGACAACTGACTTTAAGTTGAAACGCCATTTTGGCATACACAGCTTAAAAGACCCTGTTTGAAGAAATTACATTACAGGAAAACAAGCTCCCTAGGCCAGAAATAAAAACAGAAAACTGTTGTTTCCACATATACTTAATATAGCAAATCCTTCATGATGTGACGGAATACTGTAAACATAGGGATTTGGTTTTGTTTGTGGGCAAGGTTGATGGGGAGTGTGGAGCCCAGCTCATCAGATCTCTAAAACTGATAAAATTGCTTGCTCTTAGTTGGGGATTTCAGGCTGAAATTACTCAGGTTCTTTGAAAAAGAAAAAACAAATTTAAAAATTAAAGGACAGTATCTCTATTCCTTAGACTTTCAGCAAAATGTCCTGAGAAACTTATCCGTTGTCAAAAGCAGAGCTTGAACACAATAAGCTTCCCTCTTTCTTTATTTGTAACTTTAGCTTGCACTGCTGGAACAGTAACTTTCTCTCTCTTCCAAGGCAATCACAAGGGCAGATTAATTATTCTAGCTCCGGGCTTCAGATTTTTAACATTCAATAGTGCCGCATAATTAATGCAGGTGGTATTTACACATCATTAGATTTTATAAAGGTTTTACCTTTCTCCTGAAGCTACCATCGAGCTTATTTGTATGAATTATACCCCTTGCCCCCCCTTCTTTGGTTCTGGGTTTCCTTATTCTGTTTAGCCTTGTAAAACCATTCTCTGCAGAGCACTTTGCATCATTTATTAACTCCCACTTTTTCTTTCTCCCCCATTCAGAGTTTAGCTTTTAGATCTCTTATAGGGCCTGGGGGCCTCCTCACACCTTCCTTTCCAGTATTTTCATACTCCAGCCCTCCCCCATCTCCCCCCCCCCATATTTTCCAGAGAAACTTTTGAGTCACAGAATCTGCTGAGACCTCAAGTGATCCCCTGGACCATGTCCTACCCTCCTATGAAAAAGATCCAAATAGCTCAGATAAATGCTTTTGTCAAACACCGAACTGTCAGAGTCACAATGGGTAAGGCTGCAAGCATCCAGGACAGAAAAAAAGGATATTTCGGTGAAGACATTTTGAGCTGAAGAAAGCTCACATAGACATTCTCTGTACTTGACAGGGTCTGCAGAAACAAACTGATTATTCTCATCCTTTTGCTAGGATTTGTTCCAGGTATCTTGGATGTTGGTAGGAACTAGTGGTAGAAAAAATGAATCTAAATATGTCAAAATTCTTCACAGGGACTGGATGCACTGGTGAAGAACACTCTCTGTTAAAAAGAGCAATAAACTTGTTCAGAAGATGCCTAGGAGGAACTGCTCCTTCTCCACATTGTTTGGCCTTCTGATGGACAGGATATTTTCTCAGTCCACCACAGCAGTTGTATGACCCTTCTTGAGACATCATTCTTTTTCTGTTTTCTGACAAAGATAAGCTGAAAGTCTTCACCATCAAGTCCCTTTTCAGTTATCTCCACTTTACCTATGAAGCCTTCACTCATTGGTGAAATTTCAGGTCTCACTTCCAGTCAATTTGAGAAGTCAGCTTCACTAAGGTTTGGCTTTTAAAAAAAGCCAAACCAACTAAACCCCCCACAAACTTTGATCTTTTTATCCAAACTCATACCTCAGATTTACTTCTCATAACATCAGGAAAGCTGTTTATTATCCTTTTTTTGTCACAGTGGCTGCAAGCTTGACAATACTTAAATTGCTGCCCTTGACTTTGAGAACAGAACTTGTATCCTGAGTTATTTGACTCCTCTTTTTTAGTGCCCGGTTCATCTGTTGCCCTGACCTTATACATACTCAGAAAACTGTGGAAAGCAGGGACTGTACCTTTTTGGTCTACATTGTCCAGACATAATAAAAGTCATGATCCATGACTACTTCTGGTTTAGCAAGCTCTCATAGAGTCTAGATAAAAATCTAGCTGTAGACCCACCTATTTATATCTATCTAGGTATCTGTTTATATTATATGTCTGCATCTATTACATACCGAATGAGTCCATGTTAACAATAATATCAATACTTAAAATTATTAGGAAAGACAAGGAAGGTGACAGGGCTTTCAAATTCTGTAGAAAATCTGAGTCTGAGCTGAGGTCATTTAATCAGTAATTCTGATCAGGATTAATATTGAAGTAAAAGGCAGATGACTCAGCTTCTTAATATCTCAACTAGAGCAATGAAAATACAAGTTAAAAAGAAAAATTACAGGCTCGTCTTGATTTATTTGATAATGCTAAGTCTATATTCATACCACAAATGCCAGAGGGTAGAAACTTCTGCAGCAGAAGCTTAACCAATTTCTTTTACTTAGCACGTCACCAACTAAATGAAAACTTTTAAATCTGCACTTCACAGAGTTTCCAGTTCTTTTACAGTGCTTCTTGCAAGAGTTCCAAAATGCTCAAAAGTATCTACAGAACTGGACATCTTTTCCAGTCTGAGGGGTGTTTTAGGAAGTCAAATAAAACCACTTCTGGGAAATGCAGATGGACTGGAAGCATATTCTTCAGGTGGAAAGTTAGCCTATCAAAGGAAACCTAATTAGTCCTGACCCAGCTTAGTCAAACAGAGACAGGTGGTCCCACCTCCCTGCTCAAGGAGGGTCATCCTACAGCACACAGCACAGATTTGTGTCTAGACAGTTCTGGAATATCTCCAGTGAGGGAGACTCCACAGCCTCTCTGGGCAGATCCTGGAAGTGCACCCTAGCTCTGATCAATGATTGAGCATGACAGACACTGGACCCATACAGAGTGTTCTTTTTCATGGATCAGCACAGGTATTGTACACTACATATTTTGTTTAAAATATTGTGAGGACAGGAAACTGGGAAGAATGTATTTTTATACACAGGTCCTAGCCTCTCAGCCACACTGTACAGCCTTTTGGTCTGGAATGACCCAGCTTGCAAAGATGAGTTGTAGAAGGGGCTGTTGGTTGCTTTTTTTTTTCTCCAGGATGTTCTTTAATTTGTCTCATACAGTGGTTGCAAACCATTTCCCTGCTTGAAAGAGTTATTATGTACCAGACTTTTATTTTGTGCCCTAATAAAATCTAGCATAGGAAATTGAAAGCCTGTGGGTTCTTGTGATAGTTTCACTAACAAGAAAAATCTATGGAGGCTTTTCCCCCTCTTAACTCTGGTTAATTTGAGACCTTCCACGTAGATACTTTCTAAATTCTTGTCGTTTTTTCCAAATGTATCTCATGTACAAAACATTCATTTGTTACATATGGCTGGCTTGTATCTTCAATGTGAAGGAGAAATCTCTACTGAAGTCACTGAAAAGTTCAGCCTAAAATAAAAAATCAATCACATGCGATTAGTTTAAAATATTAATGTGTAAAAACTAAAGTTTTCTTCTGAGCTAAAAATGTCTTTGATTCTTAAATGAAGGAGAAGAAAAAAATCAATGGAAATTAAATATTGATCTAACAAAAATAGGCAGTTAATCCTTTATGTACAATTTCCTATTCACAGATCCACCGTCATTTTACAAGGAAAGTAATTAACACAAAACATGAATTTACAGACAAATTTCTCCTCTTGAACCTTGTAAGGAGGACTGAGGACTGCACCAAACCCAGCTCTCCATCCAGAGCCTGGTCTCACACATGCACTGTTGGCAGGGCAGAGGAACACTGTGCCTCTGTTCCTCCTAGGTGCAGCTGAGCATCAGCACTAATCAATCTTCCCTGCAGTCTGTCCTACTAAGTCAGGCACTGGCATGGCTGAAGTATTGGCATACTTTATGATAGGCTTTGTTGCAGGGTTGGAGACGGCCAGATGAAGCTGGTGACTTCTTTAATCACCCCATCAAAATTCAGTGGAAGCCATTTGCCTGAGCCCTGAAACACTGAAATGAGATTATTTGGCCGGCATCCCATTACAGATCATTTCAGGAGCTAAGAAGAAAATTATGGTCTCCTCACTTGCAGACTTACATTCTGCAGAGTAAAATATTCTCTATAAAGTGAATGCTTCTTTCATTGGACTCATCTGAGAAAATCCACACATCCCAGCTTCCATCAATTAAACAAATTGAAGCAGTAGATGTAGCCTGGTTCCCTATTCAGGACTGCAGAGCAATTGTTGAAAAAAAAAAATCAACCCTCAAGCTTGAGAAACCTTACCTCATTAAAAATAGAAGAGAAAAAGAAAAGAAAAAGAGGGGAAGTTAAGAAAGGCTTTAGAGACATTTGAAGGTAAATGTCTGCTATAGTTGCAGAGTCACCATGCTCTCAGGCAGATTAAATAACCTGCTGGAAGAAACTTACGGGAGGTCCAGAAGCCCTCTGTGATAAATTCTGTCACCTAATTGAAGACAGATTTGGGATGGTTTTCTTGTCTCTGAAGGAATTCAGCCCAATCTGTTTATTATTGCATTTTCCCTGCCTGAGAGGGCTGATCCTCAAGATGAAGATTAGTACTATAAGTATACTAAGGGGTATTATTTAGAGGTATTCCGTCTTTGGAGAAAAGACTAGCATCTCAAGTGGCAGGAGTGCAGGTTTCTAGGTGAAGTATACCTATATCCACTTAAAATGCGCATTTCTTCTGTATGATTTTAATATGATATATATTGAAATCTATCCAGATTATTTTTATACAAAACTCCAGGGTTTTTTTTAGGAAACTGACTATGTATGTAACAGAACTGCACTGTTCTTCACTGTGTCTGAATTATTTTAGAGGAAAGTCTCTCTTTCTCAAGAATACCATAAATTGATGCATCTTTCTGTTTTTCTATTTTTTGGTTTGGATGTTCTGTCAGATGATATGTGTGCCGATGTGTGGAGCTTTTAGGAGCTCTTTTTGAGATAATCAGAGAGGTTTCAGGACAGGATCCTAAAGCAGAGAAACAACTGTATTACTTTGGCACACAGGCCTGGTTTTTTTTGACTCAGTTAATGTATTAATTGATTTTTCTTTCAGATTTAATAAAGAATTTTACAATCCAGCCTACCAAATTATTTAAACAGTCTTTTCAGTTTTAGTAGAATTTTTAGTTTTGCACTCTATTCATTTGATCATTTCAGCAGAGTACAAAATTGTGCCTTCAGGCACAGCCTGTTGAAAGAAGCCATGTGAGGATGCACTGCCTTGTGGGGCTGGAAAAGATGCTTCCCTCGTTACTGAGTTATCTCTCAAAGCAGCCTGGTTGCACTATAGGAAAATAATTGATACTCACTTTTAGATGGTTGCAGAGTATTCTCATTCCACTGCTAAGCCAATTCACTTGGAATTGAGAGGTAGAGGGTTTTTTCTACCCTTAACTGGCGTGTTTCCCACAGGATGGCAATCAAATGTGCTTTCCCAAGAACATGGGTTTCTGCTCTATTTGGCCCTGATATGATCTCTGCCAGGTCTTTACTTGCAGAAGTATCACTGAGTCCTCACAGGAGACTAAAAAATAAACTGTCACCGGTTTTCCAGATTTTAAACAGAGAGTTAATTTACTTTGGGCTTTGCTTGAACAAGTCAGAATATCTGCTCTTTTGGTTTTCAGGTTTAAAAAAAACTCATTAAGGCTATCTAATGACTCCTGAAAAAGTCTTCCTCAGACAAGATCATATTATTTTCAGCTCAATGAATTACCCAATATTGGGCCCTGCATCTTGCTATTATTAGAAAGGAGAATTGGAAAGCCTGCCTTTGATCATGGTCAAGATCAACCAGCAGCTGCCTTTCCTCAGCCTTCCAGGTGTCTTCATTTCCAGCACTTTGCACCAAAAACTCCCTTTGCCTTCCCCCTTCCCTACCCTCTTCCCACTTTCCTGTTCTGTCTTCTTCCACTATCTGTGATCCCTGTATCAAATAAAGATTTTTTTATATGAGAACCAACCGTTTCAGTGTAACAACAACACTGAAATGTTCAGATGCTAATTCTCATTAGCATCTGAACATTTATGTTTTGGCAGTGAACAGAGATGTTTGACAAGGCCATCCAGTTAGTTTCCTATTTTGATAAATTCACTGAGGACAACTTATTGCAAAATCAAAACAGTGGTCTTTAAATGATTCAACATTGTTATTCACTGAGGTAGAACTTATCCTATGGCCCTACGAAGGTCACCTTGAAATTTAGAGAAGCAGTTGCATGGCCACCTGAAATTGGCAATTAGAAAATTAATTCCACAGTCAAGATACCAGACTGAATTAGCATGTTATTGAAGATCCATTTAAGATTACATTTACTACTCTGAGAAATAATTTGTCACTTCCATTGCTAACTATCACAGAGTTTATTCCTGACACAGCAAAACTCCTTCTGCTCCTCACCAGCAGCATTAGCTGTGACAATCCTACTCCCACTGAGACTTTACCTCAAAGATACCTCATATTCAGAGCTTTCTTAAGTTCTTGAATCAGGTACCAAATCTTACTCATTGATCTTGCTCAGTAATATAATTGCAGCTTTATGGATTTTGATGGAGTTGCGTGAGCGTAATGCACCAACCTTGACAGAGGTTTTCGGAGTCCGGTCGGACTGCATGCACTACCCTCAGGTACAACTGAAATAAATGCTTCCTAAGGGGGGCAGTGTTAAAATCCTATCTGTTTCTATTTTAATTACCTAACAAAGTCCTAATATACAAGCTAGGGATGATAAATTTTCACTTTATTAGCAGATAGATAACCAGGCCTGCTGGAGGAATTATTTGCATTATATTGAGATTTATAGGGAAAGAGAGACTTTCTAAAATGCATGTGAAACTCTGGTGTTACCATAACTGAAAAGAAACTGGGAGAATTTTCATCAGCTTCAGTGGGAGCAAGCAGGATATCAATATAAACATATAGGTACTTTCTGCAGATTTTTTAGTCTAGTGTGACAGAAGATGACATTTAAATTCTAGTCTGTTTTCTCTTTTATTATAATTATCACACAACTTATATTGTAGTTCCATGTTCCTAAATGTATTTTTCATGAATTCTCTGTTTGTATTTATTCAAAATGCATATTATCCTAGCATATACACATACTAACTAACATTTGCACATAACATGTGGTGGGACTGAGATTTCTGTTTACTTAGTTCCTTTTCTGGCTTGTGCATGTCGCAAAAAGGAACACTTCTCAAAAACAGCTACTTGGCTTAGGAATTAAATTCCACTTTCAAAAACCATGTATGCACTTAGGGACACTTAGGCTCAGTGACCTCTAAGTCCATTTGGAAGGCTGATTTGAAAATCACAGATAAACCAAATTATTTTGGCACAAACTGAGATTCAGGCAGGCAGAAAAAAGAAAGTATGAAGAGATGATTGAGAACATTACAGCAGATGAAAGAAAACATATAAACTGAAAATTAGGTATAACAGACATCTCATACAATTTGAGAAACTAAATGCAGGGTAGCTGAAAAGAGGAGAAAAGGCTGTGTTGCTGCTACCTGTTGAAACTTTCACTGGGTCTTTTTGATTTTTTTTTCCCAAATCCTATTTTTATCTTCACACTGACAAAATTTACTTGCGTATATTGGGTCAGACATTTGTTCCATAGCTGCAGACCTGGCTAGTAACCCTCTTTAGAAATGTATTATCTACATTTCCCTCACTTGCTAGGCCTATGCACAGAAGGGGATGTTCTTGAAGACCCATTTCAAAGGAGAGGCTGGACTAGATGACCTCCAAAGGTTCCTTCAAACCAAAGTTAACATGGGGTATTCTGAACTCTCCATCTCCCATAATGTACCTTAATTTCACCAAGATCTTTGAGTGGAAAGGATAACGCACTGTGTAGCTGCAGCTGTTTTGTGTATCTGCAGCTCCAGTGAAGCTGTGATCATTTGAAATTCATTGATTCCATCTAACACAGTTAAGAGAATAGTAAGAGATTATGCACACCATGCTGGAGGTGTTTAAACCAGGGAATTTACGTCCTCTTTTCAGGAAAAAAACAACAAAAAATTAAGGACCTTGAAGGAAATAACTTGACAGAATGATGCATCGTACATCATCACACGAGGGGAAAGGAAAGCAGCACCTCTGTCACTCAGAACTGGAGGAACAGGAAAAGGAAATGGCACATTCTCTCTCCAGAAACATCCTGTACTTCTGAAATGTGCAATACTGTTTGTAAACTTTGTTATGTTGTTTTTGGTTGGTGGAGCATGGCACTTGCCAGGAAAAGTTAATAAAGCCAAAAAGTCATTGTGTGTGAATTGATGAAAGAGAGATGACAACAATTTCCAGGTAAAAAGTACAGGAAATCAATTGGTCACGCATATCGGCATGAAATTAAAACAACTACATGCAGAATCGAGCCATCTCTGTTGTATTTCTATGGAAGTGTTACCGGATATTGCACCAGGGATTGGCATAGTTACAAGGTTCCTAAACTAGCCCAGAAAAATAATTTTACTTGAGTAACATCCATTTGTGCAATTCAGGTCCTACTTTGTACACCTGAAAGCTCTTAGATCTTAAATTTAAAACGAACTCTGTGCAAACAAGGAAGCAGGCTGGAGTTTGTGGACTTTTTCCCCTGGTTATTGTGAAAAACCATTTATGTCCTGAAGGCCCGCTATTCTAGAGGTATCACACAGCCTGATGCTTTGTCTTCCATTTAACCCAGAGCTCTGGAGACCCATAACCAAGCCACATAACATGGAGAACACACGCCAGAGTTTACCCTGTTTGAATGAAGACACTTAGTGCCTCCTAATACATTCACAGAAAATCGGGTGAGTTCCACGTTACTGGTGTTGGCTTTCCTATGCTTAACTGGTGATGACTATTCACTGGTGGCACATCACTTTACTCCCCACCCCCCTTTCTCAAACCATCATCTCCCCTTTTTTTTATATCAGAAAACTATTCAGTAAAATAGATTCTATCCTTTTAATAGCTTAATTTTTCTTTAATATCTGTAGAGGAAGGCAGCTATGAAAGCTGATTGTTTCCCGGTTAGCATAGCCTGTAAATTAGTGGGGAGATAAGAGCCCTTCCTATCTTTGGCGGTTTGGCAGAAACAGGAAATTTTCATGTAAAAAGAAAATGTACTTCAAATAAAAAGACTGAACTATTTTAAGAGTTATTAACTGTGTTTACATCCCTGTCAGTCCCATTACAAGTGATAAAAATTCTTTCTGTTGCAAAACCCAGAAGGAGAATAATTCAGCTGTAAGCCTGTATGGATGCTGGGATGCGTGCGTGTGTGTAGATGTTTGTACTGATGCTTTCCCTGGAGGTTAGTCTGTGGTTTTGGGGCTGCCTGTGTGCTTCCCCCTTGGCTGAAAAAAGGGAGGGAACTGCCCTTGTAGGAGCCCATGGCCTGACAGTGACACATAAAGGGACACACACGGAAGGGGTGGCAGTGCTTGTGTTCCATGGGCCTGGGGCAGAGTGGGGCTAACTGGGGACTTGGGGGGTTGAGGGGAGGGGGACAGAGGAGAGGAAGTGTTCCTGGGGATTAGTTACTGGGGCTGGGAAATAAATTGTTTATTAATGCTTTGTAAGTGTCTGGTATCATCATTTATTTGTTGGATTGCCAATATTGACCCTGAATATATAGTACACTGATTGTCCTGGATATGTAGCACACTGATTGTCAGTTAATTATGTGTCATTAATAAGTCAATAAATAACTTTGAATGAGTTGAATTAAGCCACAAGAACTGAGATGTTTTTCTCTCTGCAGCAACAGCCATTGCAAGAGCTGCTTTGCTCAGGCAACTAGAGAGGAAACTCAGGAGCAATGTGTCACAAAGAGAATGCCTCTGGCTCTGCTCTGGCGTGCTACAGGAGCCAGATCATGCACTACCCCCAGGATAGGAGCAGCCCAGGCTCTGCAGGAACATGGCTTCGCGAAAACTGCCAAATTGTCCTTTTCCCCCACATTTGCTTCTGACTCCTCTTACATGAGGAGCTGAGAGGCATGCATATTTCCTATTTT
Organism: Falcunculus frontatus; assembly: GCA_013398115.1. Taxonomy (NCBI): domain Eukaryota; kingdom Metazoa; phylum Chordata; class Aves; order Passeriformes; genus Falcunculus; species Falcunculus frontatus. The sequence continues at coordinate 793,746 of VZRV01010155.1, read as the reverse complement.
CCTTTGCTGAACTGGTTTGCATCACTCCAAGCCTGTTTATAGTGGTGATGTTAATCCCCATCCAGAATTGTCTTTGATGAGTGATTTGGATAGGGGAAGATTTCAGTAGAAAATTTGAATTTTATCAGCTTACCAAATCTGAATTTTGAGACCCTTTTGGTGTGTAGGTCATAGGAAATAGCATAAACCATAACCTAAGAGCCGCTGCTGTTCAATCAAGGTTTGGGTTTCAGCTCAGCCTGAGTCCTTTAAAGACTCTCTAGTCTATAAAGATTTTTGATCCTAGCAGAGGATTTTCAGCTCCTAAGGACAACACATATCAAATTTTACTTTGATCACAGGTAAACCAAATACTGATTGCTGGAAATTAAACCTATAGTCTTTTATCCAGCTGGATACCAGTGGAACCTGTAGGCTGTGGCATGCCAGCAGTCCTATAAATCTTAGGTGTTCTTTTCTAAACCTGACTCTTATTTAACCTTATTTTGAACCCTTGCCTTTGTGAGAAATAGTGTAAAATCTTAACTGTCTGATATTTTCTGATTCCAAGAAGAAAAAACCATGTTGACTACCCTTTGCCCCCCAGTTACACAGCAAATCCCCAGCATCCTAGAGAATAATTCCTTCGCTACATATAAAGGCATAGTCAAAAAACTTAAGAACAGACTTTTAAATCCTCAAGTGGAAAGTTAAAAGATTAGAAGAAAGAATAAGTCTTTCTTAGGTCTCCCTGCTCTTAAACTGAGCAATGGTTAGGAAAATTGCCTTTAAAAAAGATGGTGTCGTTTACTTCTGCATTCATCAATGTGTGCCCTTCTGTTCCTCAGAGGCAGTTCGGGGTCTTTCAGCCTGATCAGGTCTGTCTCCCCACAAATGTGAGATGTTCTGGCCACTATCTTCATTGACTCAGTCCCTAAAAAGCTGTCAGTAAGTTGGATATTAATGTAAATGGTACGGCAGTGTCTGCTGCAGCTTGAATTTTCTATCACTTAACCCACGTACACAGAGATACTTAAATGAGATGGGCCTGAATTCTAACCATATTAAAATGCATTCACAGTTTCAATTTAAATAAACCAATACCACTAAACTACAGAAGAGTTGATCTTGTTGATAAAGACTTGGTTTTGAAGCATGCTGTTTCAATTTCTTATGCTACTGCAAATTACTGTTTATGAATATTTGACTGATCACTGGTCAGTAAAGGTTTATCACTAAATATTGACACAAAATTGTATCAGTAGTATATTATTCTTTTTTTCCCCCTTTAAAATAAAATCAGTCACTCCTCCAGGGACTGGAAAGGAAGTTATACTAATTTCTAAATTGAATGGTGAATAATAGCAAAGAATAGTTTGCCAGACATCTAAAGAACATCAACTGATTGCTGGGGATGCTGTGAAAGTATAGAATATTTGCCAATTTTGCAATAGCACAATGAACAATAAAAGAGAATATTTAAAGTCAAATTTTCAACTTCCAGCCAATGCTTTTGGACTAGCAATGTTTTAATAGCTTGCCTTTTTGGTGTTCCTTCTTGGTCCATATTCATTTCCAGTTCCTCCATTTGCCTATGTGAAATCACCCTGAAAAATATCTCCACTGAAAGACACGTATCAGGCTCAATAACTTCCACTGAAGAACTAGTACGTTAAAACTTCAGACTGCCTCAAGCCCAGCAGTCTGATTTGCATACCCTTCTTTATATAGTAAAAAAAAGACTATTAACCTCCATCCACATCAAGAGTAATGAACAGTTTTAGCATAAATTTTAATTATAGAAAATCCCATTTCTTTTGAATTTCTGTGTTATAATAATTTTAGCAATGATGTTTGAAAACGTTTCTTTCTTCCAATACAGGTTTCCTGCCAATATTTCTTATAAATTGAGACATTTTATATACTGGAAGTGATGGATATAAACTATAGAGTTTTACAACTGTTCTCAACAATGTGTCAGGGGAAAAATGCAAGCATGGCAGAAAATGCAAACTTCAAAAAGTAAAAATGTTCAGATGTATTTAAATATGATTCAGTACATAAGGACAAAAATATTTCATTTTAGAATAAATTGACCTTTCATATTAAGATTGTCCTTATTTCAAAATCGCCATTAAAATACTCTAAGAGTTGGTTACTGGTTTCAATTTATTCATCACTGCTTAAAGTCAGAACTTCTAGACACAACCAGTATTAATTACGTAGGAAAGAAATGCTGTGGGAGATTCAAAGGACTCTGACTTCTTCCTCCATAAAGGAGCTGTGAGGTCATCAGCAGTCTCCGGATACAGAATACTTCATCTGAGAACAGGACATGTCACATAGGGACATCAGGAGCTGCCAAACACAGTGAAGACAAAGACATTGCAGTGAGCACTCAGGCCTGGAATTTGGCCTTTTCCTCCTTGAATGCAGCTTTTATAGATGTATGAAGTCATATTTGACAGAATAGTGGCCACCAATGGCCTTGTGCCTTAAATTCAACCATTCTCAAAAATTCATGGTGTGACCAAGGAGGTGTGAACTTAAATAGGGTGATACCTAAAGCAAAAATTATCCCTCATAGCACAGAGAAAAAGATTGTGTTGCTTTCATCAGATCAGAGACAAAATTACACAGGAGTCTGTTCTCAAAAGCAGCTAAGTATTGCATTTGAGGCCTGTTATTCACTTATATCCAGGTGAAGCTCAGTAACACTTTGGTAACCTAAAGATAGAAAGATTGAGTGCTGTCCTTGGAAAATGACAGCTCCTGGGAAGTTTAAACCAAGTAATATAGCAGGCAGGTGGCAAATTTAACAGTCTCCTGCTTTTGTCAATTCTTACTGGAAAAGCAAGGTAAAATCTTAGCCATAACTTTCAGCTTGATGGAGAGGAGGAAAAGTTACTCTGTGGTTACAGAAGAGGGAAAAAGTGTTGATTTATGGAACAAATACTGAAACATCTTCCCCTGCTTTTCAGCATATATTATATCCTGTGCACCTACATATTCTGTTCTCAGTGGGGTTGTTACTGGCTGAATCACAAGGTAAGAATCAGTAATTTTTTATGCTCTTGGTATCTCATTTTTATGATTCTTCTGCTGTATCAAAACATTTCAGCCATTCTTTTTTTTGTGGATAAAGATTTCAAGAGTGATAGTAACTCACAGTGGGATGGATTTTTTTTTCACCTTCACTGAAAAATCAAAACAAACACAGTGTGATCCCAGTGTTTTCTTTTTTATTGCTCTGAGAGACAGCCAAATGTTACCTACAGATACTATTCATGAGATTCATATATCGTGTTCAAAAGGGGAAAAATCTGTACCTCCTTAGTAATACATTGTAAAATACCAGCGTAAGCAACATCTTAAAAGACCTATTAAATAATTTGTACCACCAGGAGAGAGCAAAGCCCAGTTAACCGTCCTTTGTCACAGAAAATTGTTCTGTCTGTTCTGTTTGGTGGACAGTTACTATGGGGAACAAACTGGGCAAAATGCTGGTCCAGGTGCTCCAAGTTTTACAATCATATCTCTAGCAGAAATATTATGTTCCTTTTAGAAGCAAGTTTCTCACAGATGAAGGGTATAGGCTACATTCAGATAAGGGCAGAGCACTTCTGTGCATTTCAGGCACTGGAATCTAAAACTAAAGACTTTTTCTCCATTCCCCCACTGACCTGAAAAATCCTCTTTTATTTTGTCTCGATTTCCTGCAGCTGCTACTTATGCCCACCTTCATGGCTAGGAAGGAGGCATTGTATTAGTTGAGTCAATGAGTCAAAGCAGTGCTGCATTCTCTCTTTTTAGGAAGAAATTCCACTCCTTAGACATAAGAGGTACCAGGTATAAAGAGAGTTTTTGCCACAGCTGCTGATGTTCTGTGCCTTCTGTAGCCTCAAGGGATTCAGGGGCTTACCTAATGCATACGTACACCCCTAAACACAATCTGGTTAGGACACACCAAGCCCACGCCCTGTGTCTCTCCTGTTTTTAACAGCACAGAAGCAGCAGCATTTTGGGCAACAAGAAATGCATGGAGAGGCTCCATTTGAGGCTAAGATTCTCAGAGTCAGTTGTCCATGTATAGAATTCCATATACATCAGATGCTTACATTTCCGCTGCTGTCAGTGGAGTTGGAGAGGACTTGAGCTGGCCTGTCTCTAGGTGCCTACTTTAGGGTGAATTTCACTCTTGTAGGTTTCCTGAGCTTTTGGGAGCAGATCTGACTGCGTGGGAGGTTTGGCACCTTGGGCACTAAAAAAACCAAAAGCCATAGGAGTCCCAAGGTTACGGCATCTGCCCGGGAAGGAGCTCCCACTCCTTTGGCTTTTCTAGTTTTGTAGCGAGCACTGTTCAGCTTGAGAAAAACAGGGCTCCCTGCACTTAGACAGATGCTCTCAGATGAAAGAAACCAGGCTCCCTTTTTTGTCTTCTTTCATGCCATTTTTCTCTGCTGTTGTGTCTCATCACTTTCTAGGTGGTTATTAGCCGATATGACTAGGACTCGTCTTACAGAGCTCTTTTATTCTGCATTTCTTCCCTGGAACAGATTTATAGGCAATCAAATGTCTCCTATCTGGTAAAAATAAAATGCTTTTCACTATAAGTGAAAGTTACAGACATTCTTGAACAGCTCATGGTTCCCAAATCAATTAATTTCAGTACTGGAACAGCCTCTGAGAAACCTCTGTCTCCTGCAGACAGAACTGTAACTTCATAGTGGTAACTCCACTGTGAAAATAGAGTTTGACAGAGTGAAATTGTTGAATTCAGTCTTTGTTTCAGACCACAAGGATCCTATTTCATGCATTAAGTGCCAAGGAGCTCAATTATTTATTACTTTATAGTTGAAACTGGAAAATTTCCCAGATTACTTATCTTTTCTCAAATACTTGAACAAATGAGGAAAGCAGGGGAAATTTATTAGAATGAGTAAATAACCAGTGAATGGAGAGTTGTTTCTCAAAAATTTGTAGTCAATATCCTAGATCACTCTGATTCCTTGGCTTGTTCATATGGCATTTAATACCCTTGTTTCAGCTAGAAATACTGCAAGGACATTTCTCTGTTTGCTACTGTGGAGCTCACTGTGGTACTCCTGTTAATTTGGACTGAGAAAGTAAAGGGAACAGAAAACCAGAGAAGCATGGGAAAAAGAAATTTTCAGTTACTACCTTTAATTTAAACATTTACTAGCTTTAGATGAGTGAACAAAAATTCAGGCCATATTATAGCTTAATCTGATCTACCCTTGCAAAATGGAACAGTTTTGCAGTCATTATCTACTTTTGCATCAAGATAAGTGCACTTTATTTTTTCTTTGCCAAGTGTTGATAAAAAAGAAAAGCTTCTCTGCAGAAACAGTGGCACTAACGTACATTAAGGAAATGATCTTTAAAAACACTTCTCTCTCGTTCAAATTATAGAAAGGAGAAGTTAATTTAGCTAACACAAAATGATGTAAAACATAGAACCTGTTGTGGGAATGTCAGCTTATTTTGATATGTTCAGAATTCAAAAGAAGCTATTTTAATTCATAATGTGTGTCTACAAAACCCTGGCTGTGAGAGCAGTGCTGACTCATTGCACAGAGCTTACAGCCAACCTGGGCAGACACATCAACTTTCCGAGGGGCAAAATTGTGAAGTTTAACAGATACTGGGTTTGTTTCCAACCACCAGCAACTCTTATTATCAGCAGGCATTTTCTTTGCCTTTCATCCACAAGGCTTTTACTGTCTGGAAACCCACAACTGCTTGTCTCAGGGTTTCCTGCATTTAGCTGCTCCTCTCCTCTGTTCCAAATGATAATAAAGTAGTGATCTTTCAGACTTCATCCAGAGACCCAAATGGAAACTCCTATTGAGCCTAAGGTTTGCAAAATCCTTAAAGACCAAAGAATTTCCTCCTTTTACAGATAGATACTGCATATTAGGTGATGTAAAAAGATTCAATCTCTTCAGCCTCTCTTTCAAAATTCTTTCAGGTGTTGCAAAATTTTGCTTCAATGGTAAGTACCTGTCTATAGCAGTTTGATGAGAGATTTTATATCAAGACAAAAGAAATGAAAGCTAATGATTCAGTAAATGACCATCATGGTTTTCAGAATTATAAAAATCAGTAGTGAAATTTGACTGACAGATTCACCATCATGAATTGATTAGCCTCTTTCAGTGACCATACATGGCAGAATACCAATGGTAATGGTAATTACCAATGGTTTTCTGTATGACAGAAAAAGATTAAACGAAAAGTTACTACTTCGGAGGACCTCAAAGAAATCCTTTATCCTCTGTTCACTGACAATTATACTAGGGTCATGGTGATCACAAATAGCTAACAAAAAGATATGTAAAACTCCTTTCGCCTGCCTTTGAAGAACCAAGTCCCTGGAAGATTTCGTTCCCAAAAAAGTGTTGGGACGTTTGTGCCTGATTGAATGAAGGTAGTGTTGCTTATTATTCAAAGATTATTTCCCTTTCCCATAGATAGAACATAATAATTAGACAGCCAACAAGGATTTGTGAAGTTACTAGCAATAGCATGAAGTCTTCCTGACCTACAAATGGGGATACAATTCTGTTTTCATTCACATACTAACAGTATAAAGTATTATCAACACCTGCAAAGCTGGTCCAGCCTGTACGCATTCCCCTTTCTGGTATTTCTTTGGACTCCCTCTCACCTTAGTATTTCATTTCCCTGCCAGTTTCCCTGCCAGCCCCAGGATTTCTTTATTTTAACTAAATTTACCTCCTTCCTAAATTATTCCGTCATCTTTTATCTCATGGGTTGATCCAAACTCTCTTTTTTGTCTTGATTCTAGAAAGACAAATTCCTTTACATCAGGTTTCATTGTCTTGTTACATGACACAGTGCTTTGTTGAGAGGAGAACCTCAGGAACCCAAGGACACTTAAAAAAGATAAGATGGAGTTCATCTAACTGAGAGCTGCTGGCATAGGTGCAGACAGGTCTGAACCCTTGGCCTTTAGCTGCCACCCAGAAACTGATTTTTTGTGGTTCTACCATGAGGTGGTTCACCAAAAAATTGGAAAACAATGTAACACAAAGACGCTGAATATTTTTCTGAGGTTTAGCACCGTTTAGCCAGTTTAAATTGGCTCATTATGAGGTTGCACAAGAGCCAAGAAAAGGGAGCTGGTGGGAGTCTGCTGCCAGGGACAGGCTGGGGGCAGGAGCACTTCACCATCAGACGGGCTCAGCCACTTTGCACTCGGACCATGATGCCAAATCCCTTCATCTTTAGAATAACAATAATCATATACTAATAAAGAATGCATAAACAGGGAGTTTACAACAGATTCAACATGTAAACTATTTCACTGTACTATTGCATTAAGCTATTTTACAATGCTCAGTTTTTATTTGAAACCACGGCATTTATTTACGTCTTATGTACGGTGTCTGGAAGATAACCTTTGTTGCAATTTCTATATAAATTGCTAGAATTTATGAGAAAAATCAATGCCTCACAGAGATATGCAGGAATTTCCCGAATCAGCTTCATAATGCTCATTTATTAATCAGAAGCATGAAAAATGCCATCCCCTTTCAAATATAAATCATGTCTTGTCCTCACTGCAAAATATCAAATTCTCGAAATGGAATAAGCATGTCAAGCATAAAATTGAGTTTTGATTTACACATTTCCCAGGGAACATCGGTCTTTATTAATGAAAACTAATATGGCTAAATCTTTCTTACTTTTCTTATATACATAGTCTTATTACGGACTTGTTTTGACATTCCTGGAAAGATTTGCCATTATTTCCAAAGACCCTGAATCAGTTTCAGAATTACTTTTGTTTTCTTCAGAGACAATCTGCTTCAAGATCTTTTGAATTCAGCAAGTGATTAGAAATTTTAGTCGCAAAGAATAACAGGCATATATTTTAAATTACTTCATCACAAACAAAACTAAATGAAACAATCCTTAGGAACAGGCCAGAGAACACCACAGAGTATTTGGCAACCTCTAATGTTTGACTGTAAAAAATATTCATATTGCTTTGCAGGTTGCTTTATTGTGGAAAATGCTGTGTGAGAGACAGGAACATTTTCTGTGATATTTCCATTGTTTCTGCTGCTGGGCTGGTCAGGAAGTCAAAGAGGCATCTTTACATTCACAACCTTTCCAAACAGTGACTTGAGACTTTAGGCTTATTCTCTCTATAGTTATTGATATTAAAATTTCTCTTGACTTCCACATGTGCCAAAGATGAATTTGTCTTACTGATTTTAGAAAGTTTGTTCCTGGCTTCTGCTTTTGTGACTTAAGAGGCAAACTAATGCAATCAATTTTATTGACTTTTTCTCTTCTTGCTTCGTACAGTCTATAATTTTTTCTTTCTTCTCTACAGAAGTATAGAGAGCCATTCGAAGACAGCAAATATTTCCAGACAAGTCTGAGGCAGAGAAGGAAACAACAGGCATCAAAAAATATACAATGTCAGTATGATCATTTCACACTGTCACTCCAGACTTCACTGCACTTCCAAACACTTTTGCAACTGTGCTGACTGACGTTATTTCAACACAGTTACAAAACGTTTATTAGACCTCCAGCTGTTCTGTGATAGTGTAAGTGGGAAGACAATGGTAAAATTGTATCCAACTTGTTATATATTAAATATTAATTCTATTTTTTTGAAAATATTATTCTTTTAAGATGTAATCTTGCCCAGGGAGAAGTATGCTATTCCCAAGAGAGCTCCTGTGTGCAGAATGGAAGTAGTGAAACCCTTTTTTTTAAGTCATACAGGGGATGTGCTTTTGCATTTTCTGCATACAAGTGAGGGTGAGTATGACAAGACTTGGTAGTAATTTGTCCTAAAACACAAGTCAGACACTTCTACCTTTTGCTGAATCGTTATGTCCTGAAAGAAGTACTGGCACGTACATAGGTTGTAGGCCTGAATCTAAAGGTCACAGATGTCAGCTGGATACTTAAGATTTTCATCCTCATGAAAATTGTTGCATATCTGCCATTTCTGCCTTTGAAAATACGCCCTTCAGTATTTTGCTGAATCAGAGCCTACGTGTGATCTAGCTCATATCATATGGTACAGGGTGAGGTCTACAGCTAAAGGCTTCACAAGATTAAGGAAACAATTCTTTCCTGATACACAGCTCTTTTTCTTTGCTGTCTGGAACTTCAGTGAAGGCAAAATCTTGCTCGTTTCCAAGAGATAACAGCGATTGAAAATGAAATAAGAAAAACCTTGCAGGACAGCACAGGGATACCTGTGATCACATTGCTGACAGGGAATCTTAGGGAACAGAAATGGCTTACCAGAATCAGAAGAGTCTTAGTGTTTTGCTAGTCTTATTGAGGAAAGAAAACAGAGTTGATATTAGTCAGCTGTCAGTGACTGATCTTGATCAATTACTAAACTGATGAGAGGTAGAATTTCACTGCAATGAGAAGAGTTGAGGTTGTGACATTCCTACAGCCCATTGTTTCTACCTGTTTTATCAAAAGCTGCAAGCTGGTGGGTCAAGAAACCCTGGGGACTTCCAGAGTTCAGATATTAAATAGATGTGAATAATTTCACAGATAAAGGTTGATAACAATATTTCTATCAGGGAAATACATTTGGTGGAGAAAGGACAAGACTGTAGCAATGAACAAAAATGTTCCCAGAGTTTAAAGGCAGCCTTTTAGATGTACTTTCCCCAGTGCTGAATCCCTCTTCACTGATGACTATTGGCACTTTCTTATGCATTGTGGCTAATGTTCTTTTCCTGATCACACAATGATAATCTCATCTCATTCTCCTTCACCATATTTTACTTTGAGAACTCTTTGGTAATTTAGACCCCTTGCAGATCCCCCCATCAAATAGTCACAAATGGCTTTTCTCTGTTTCATATTAATTATCATGCACAAAAATCATCCCATACTTGAAATTTTCATAGCTAGAATATCCATATTCTACTTATCTTCCAGTGTAATCTGTAGGGTAGGTTCATATAAGCAGGACAAGATATATCTTTCTGTTCTGAATTGCAGATCAAAAGTTGAATGTGAGTTGCTTTTTTCTTTTTTTTACCCCAGCAAATAAAATACTCATATTCAATGCGTTTTGTCATAGGCTTTGTCATGTCTTGACAAATAATTATGAGCTTCAAGTTTGGTTATTCAGCTTCAGTTTGTGCAATTTCTGTAATTTGGGTTTAGCAGGTGATTTATTTCTTGCAACTGGTACATCAGTCTTACATCGTTCATTCAAATTTACCTGATCTTATTAAGATATTGCCCTGGTTTCAGGTGGAATGGAGTTAATTTCTTCTCAGTAGCTCTTACAGTACCATATTTTAGATTCAGAATGAGAAGGGCGTTGATAATATGCTGATGTTTTGGATTTTGTTGTGTTTACCCTAAGTCAAGGACCTTTTTCCCGATCCTGTGCTCTGCAAGTGAGGAGGTGCACAAAAGAAAACTGGGAGGGAGCACGGCCAGGACAGGTGTCCTGAACTGACCAAAAGGATATTCCGCACCATAGCGCATCATGCCCAGTACATAAACTGAAGGAAATTGCCTGAAAGAGGGGCTGAGCTGGACTGAGGAAGGAGAGTCTGGCATTGCTCAGTGGGTCATGAGGAAATGTACCATGCATCACTTGCTTAGGCATTATGATATTGGAGTTTTAAAATTACTATTATTACAACTAACCGTTTTTACTCTATTTTACTCTGGTTTTAATTATTAAACTGTTCTTATATCAACCTACAAGTCTTACTTTGATTCTCCTCCCCATTCCACCACGGTGACAGGGAGAGAGGGGTGTTGACAGAGCAGCTGCCTGAAGCTTAATTTCCAGCTGGGCTTAAACCATGACAGCTATCAAAAAAGTTTCTGAGTAAGACTGCATAGAAAATGTTCAAAGCAGTAAAACAGTAGCAGTGACTTCTCCTCTTGTTACATTACTGGCAACCATAACCGTACAAACCATTTTACTGTCAGTGGTCAGCTTTGTGAATATTGACTGTAGAAGTGTAAAACACGGTCTATTATAATTATAATTCCTATTATATGGGCAAAAAGTGGTGTTTAGTATAAATACATCATGAAATAAATATATTCTTTTAAAAATAATTATGCTAATGCTTAATGGGACAAACATCAAATGGAAAAAGGGACAGAACCATCCCGTGCTCATTAACAGTAGTTGTTTCAAAGCAGAAAGCTCAAGATTAGATTTTTCTGGTGTTGTTTTTCAGGGCCTTCTACAACCTTAGTTACATACATATAAAAAAGTACAAACACAGAGAAACATGTTTATTCATATGTTGTCTTTCCTTGAATGTATCTCTATCCGTTATGTTGCCCTGCTTTTTCACTCTTAGGTGCCCCAAGCATCACTGGATATCACTTTGTACAGGTTTTCTCCACCTCAGCTTGAACAATTTAACCATTGCACAGGCCAGGCCAGAGCAGAACTAACAGATTTTTTGATTTGTCCTTGCACACTTTCTTAGGAAATGGCTATTAGCTTGAACGCCTCCAGAAAGATGGCAGGCAAAAGGTGAATGTCAGATCTTCTGGGGTCTCAATTTACTTTTTAAACGTCTACATCTTATAGTTTTACAACCCAGAACTATGTTTTCCCTCTAGCCAATATATCTGTTAAACACTAGAGGTAATGGAGCTCTTCACTGTGTTTCTGCAGCCTGTCGTGTTCTCATGCAATTTTCCAGGCAAACACCTGCCCACACATCACGCTTATGCCAGACCTGCCTTTGGCAGATCCTTCCCCCCTCACACAGCAGAACCAGCTGCTACCAGAGTCCAGGTGCACCAAATCCTCATTCCAGTGAGTGAGAATTGAGGTAAACATGCCTGTTTTGTAAATCTTGCTGGGATTTACACACAGGGATAACACCAGTATCAAGTTCTTCTCCACTGTTAACTCTGGGCATGCTTAAGGGCACACCAAAGAAAGTCAAATTGCAAATAAGCAGGAAATGTCTAGGTAAAAAATTAAACATCTTCTGGATAATGCACTATTGTATTAAGGTACACATTTTCTACATTTTGGATTTAGACATGCAACATTTGCCTTCTTTTTGTATTGCAAAGTCTATTGTAGATCTTCTTATTTTACCCTTTTAAAGCTTTAATATAGAAAAGATTCTATTTTCAATGAAGCCAGTACCTGGAGAAACAAAAATTTCTCTCTCTATACAGCACTAAAAAAGGACAGAAAAGTCAATATCTTACCTTCCATTTTCTTTGCGGTCTGGGGCTATAGCCTTGTGATATGAACATCCTGTGTGAAGGAAAATCTATGCTTTTATCTGAATGTCACATATCCTACTTTTAGGGCAAGTCATAAGCTACTATGAAGAGTTCAGACAGGGTTCTACACTATCATTTCCTATTGTTTATCACTAATGTTGTTGAACAAAATGCTTCAAAGTTTATAATGTTTTTATTATTACACAGTATCCTCACCTGGTCTACAGAGACATTAACTCTGTCAGGAAAACACGTGCACAATTTAGTCTTAATTCCATTCCATCCAGAGGATATGAGCTGTAAAGAACAAATAGCCAACAGCTGAACAGCATTTTGTGCAATTATGTCCATGCTTTCACTTCAAAGTGTTTGCAATTTTGTCTTTTGAAACACAAGAAAGATATGGAAAAGGTAATAGGGAACTCTCACTGTAGTTCCTTGTATTAGAATCAAGGACATTTATATTGTATAAGAATCAAGGACATAAAAAGAAAGATCAGGTAATTGCCCCAAAATGATTGTCACATCAAAGTCTCAAATACGAAAAGTTACGGTTAAAGTGATGAAAATTATGCACATAAGAAGGTAATGGCATGTAACAAGTAAAAAAACCACTCTTTCCCAACCATAGCTATAACAGCATCTTGCAGCAAAATTGCTATTTTATAGGTATGGTATTATTCAATAACAATAAGAAAAATAATCTGAATGTCTTTCAGCCTATAACTGTACTGAAAACCACAGTATAAAAAGCCAAGAATTTTTTTGGATCTCTTTGCCAGTGACTTAAAACTGAGTGCCAGGAGGGGATTCAGCTTCAGGTAGAGACACTGTCATCACGGTGTCTTTGTGTGGGTATCCTCACACGAGGTAAATATTCAAGCCCTGTCTGCTGATAGAGGTCAAGTCAAAGGAATCAGAGTGATCCCACTAATGCTTCAGCAGACACTAGCATTTGATCAGCTAGATTGTTGCCTCAGCTATATCTGACAGAGAACTACATTTCGTTGCCTAAACATAACAATCTCATACTGGTTTTGTTGCATTACAACATTCCTCTGGTTTCTGCTTATCCCTCCAAAGGGCATAGGGTTTTTCTCATCCCGTGCAGAAGTCTCAGCTACTACAGGGTGCTTCAAACGGCATGAGGTGCCCGTATTTAGAGAACTGCATTTGTTCATCCTATCTTTCTGAACTGAAATAGGAATTGTTTTATTCAGCCTAATGTTTTTGCTTCTGTTTGTTCAGGCAGATCCTTCTGCAGTAATCACAAGGGACCTTGGCAGTTAGGTTTTCCCTTAGGTCCCAAATATTTAAGAGTAAGTATCTTCACTGCAATAAAAGAACAAATTATAAAGTCATAGAAATATGTCCACTAGATTTTATAGTTACAAAGCTTTATTTAAATGCAGTGACCATTCAAAATAAGAGTAATTTATTTTATATTACTTCTTGCTATTGCAAGTTCATGACTACGTAACAGATACAAGACCAATTAAAGAAAGATATAGAAGACTAAAGAAAAGCACAAAGATATAAGAAGATTCAAGAAAAGCACAAAAGAACCACAAATAATGAATCATACAGCAGAACTACCCTATGATTCCTGAAGGGTATGGTCATTACATTCATTGTACACATTCACTTCCGTTAATTTGTTTTATTCTTCACAACTTTTATTCAGAGAAAAATTGCAGATTATATCGAATCAGTGATGACATCTGGCCATTAAGTGGTCTGCATCAGAAATAAAGGACAAATTCTCATCTGAGATAATTCCCTGAATGTCTAGCATAAATAATGAATTGAACTGGATTTTATATTTCAGTATTAGTAACAGGTATATTCAGTTCAGAACCTGATTGTCCCTAACTTGAGGATGCAGCCAAGGCCTCTCTAGGACTCCGACTCACTTTGATAGCACGCTTCCTGCTTGCACTATTAGCTGAAGAAATTCAGGAACAGAGGGAGGAATAATGGTACTGTAACTTATTTACCTCGTGATAGCTCTGACCCCATGGACTGATCACACTGATAATTAAGATACTTCTTGATTTTCCCTAAACTTCCCATGTAATCTACCTTTCCATGGCACGTCATACACTGGGACCAGCACAGTGACCAGCCACCTAGTGTGTCTTGGACCTTCTTGAGAGTCAGTTTACTGGTCTCCATCCTTTCTAGGCTGTTTGCAAGGAAGGATTAAAATTCAAGTAAAAGAACTATGGGATAGCTGTTAGCTGGCAGTTGCACAGTGTGATGTATTTTGAGCATCCAAATGTACCTGAAAGGTAAATAGAGACACAATAATTCCTGCATGCTTTTTCTGTTTGAATAATTACCTATAGTAGTACTTTTACTGTTGAGTTGCTAGATTCAATTAGGTACCTATTATGTTTCTTCGGATACTCAGACCCCAGTGTGGCTTTGAAAACCTTGAGGGTTTTTCTCAGATGCCTGTGCTTCCTAATGAACAGAAATACTGCAGTATAATCACATTTCTGTTATCAGTTGTAATATTAACCTTGGCCACTTTAAAAGATGTTTTCATGTTTCTGATATTATGATGCCATATTCTACCAAGGCAAACAAATGAAATTTCAATTGTGAAATCTCTGACAGAGTTATAAGAAACAAGTCATATTATTCTCTAAAAATAGTCAGGAACAAACTCTGTCCCTTTTTCTGGAGCTTTTCAGACTCTTTCATAAGAGAAGTTCATACAGTGACTCTCCTCTTTATTACATTTCCATATTATCACTTAATAATCTCTTTCATAATTTCTTAACATTATTACAACAGATGTGATTGAATGTATGGCAAAGTGACATTAAGAAAGTGACTTGTTTGTTTCTAGGATGTTTTAAGGAAATTAAAGTGTTGAAAAAATTAAAATGAGATAATAGAAGAAAAAAGCTGATATAAAGGCTCCAAGAACACCTGAATTGAACTGCTCTGACCACTTGTGTACTTATTAAACAATACTGAATTGGGATTTTCTATTTCGATACTTAGACATTTCTGAAACGCAATAGTTAGTAACATATATGCATATGCTTCTTCTTTTTTAAACTAAATAATAGTTCTATTTGAAATATTTTTGCTACTCTGGCACCACAGTGCCAGAGATGTCCTCTCGATGCCCTCTCTAATCCTGACTTTTTAAGTCATTTTAACAAGGGAAATTTTTTTTGCCCTATTTCATGTTGTCTGTCATTTCTCCATTACACAGTGCCAGTTACACAATAGCATTTTTTCATGCCAATATATTTTTCAGATGCAAATAGGCAGATTACAGATGAGGTGCAGAAAGGATGCCTTTTGTGAAATGCACAAACTTCTCACTGTCTTCTTTTCATCAAAGCTATTAGTCTT
Source organism: Falcunculus frontatus (assembly GCA_013398115.1). Taxonomy (NCBI): domain Eukaryota; kingdom Metazoa; phylum Chordata; class Aves; order Passeriformes; genus Falcunculus; species Falcunculus frontatus. The sequence continues at coordinate 778,122 of VZRV01010155.1, read as the reverse complement.
TCAATTAGCCCAAGAGTGACAATTCCTGAGCATCATGCTAATTTTCTATTCTTTTGCATTTCTACTTTTCATTTTTATTTCACTTCAATTCACTTGGCATATGAACAGTTGGGGTTTTTTTAAATTCAGTGCATATGCTTCACTTCTTGGTTTCTCAATCTGTGCTGTTTTACAAGGAAAACAGTCAAAGATGTAGATATTACCTCAGTTTTCCGTGCCTGTGTGTTTGCCAGAAATTCCACACCAGAATTTTTCATATTTCTCTCTGTACAGGAATTGTGAAAAGCGCATGCAGCATTTATTTTCTCATCTAAAATGTGTAACATCTATGGGGCAACTCAACCAAACCACGGAGATAACAGTAGAATAAGGATAGTATACCTTATTTTCAGTTTCTTTTACTCCAGTGTAATAGATAAGAAGTAGACAATGATTTATGGCCTCATACTTGTAGCACTGCTTCTCTATGCTGCATATTGACTACATTTAAAGTCTAGTCGGTGATGGAATGGAACACATCCGTTTGAAAATAAGAAAGTGACTACAATATTCACTCATGTCCATTTGTCTTGCTCCTCTTCAAGTGCTCTTTTCCTCTGTGGATCACCGTATTATTCTGGTGTATGTTAAGCCTGAATATCACGTGTGTGCCCCTTGCTCTTCAGTCAGAACTCTAGAGAAGAATTAGATGCTCTGCCTGACCACCTTTTCTCCAGAAAAAAATGTTGGAATATGTATGTGGCATTTCAGACAGGTGGAAGTCCAAAAAGTGTGGTGTGCACTTACAACGGGCTCTGATCATGTTTGACATCCTGTTAGTTCTCAAGTGAGGTTGTTCGTTTATGAACAGGTTGTGTGATGATCTGTGCACAGGAACATTACATTCTCCAGGATTTATGTCGTGTCTTTTGCTTCATACAAGCAATGATGGAATTAGGGAATGTTTCCTTCCTTACTATGTCATATAGCTTTCATCTTAGGAGACAGCAAATAGTGCTTTCAGGTCTATCAATAACATGACAAATCTTGCTGATGTGAATTAAAATAATTTTCATGGTCTCATATGGCAATATTCAGTCTTCAAAACCTTAAAACTACCCTTTAATTTAGTGGGTGAAGCCTAAGTGACTAAAACTGTTCTTTTGTGTCTAGTTGTGCCCAAGAGAATGAAAACGAGTAGATAAGGAAAGTTAAATGATAGTGATGTAAATATAAATAATATGTTATAATAAGAATGAGAAGAATAATTCAGGGTAAGGAAAGAAGAAATAGAGAGAAAGAGGAAGAGGAAAATGTGAGGTAGTGTAGGCGATTCAAGAGGAAAGCTCAAGGGATGGAGGAATAATTTGAGATGGAAGATAGTGCAGGGAAGGTCTGGAAAGACAAAGAGTGTTAAGACAAATCTGCAAGCACTGGAGAAGGTGTCTGTGTTGTTGAACCCACAGTCAAATTTACAATGAAAACTTCATATCAACACAATGTAATCAAGAGCAATAGTTCAAAACAAAGTTCATAGGAACATCCTCAGTGACTATACTTGGCCAGCGAACATAAACCATCATTGTATAACCAGAGGACCTGGGATAGGAATAGTTAGAATCACGACTATATCTGAAAAATATATTGTATAAAAAGCAAACAGGAAAAGAGCATCTTATCATTACTTTATTGCAAGTCAGGATCTGAAATGTCATGAAATCAATTAGCTTGCTTATAATAAATAAATTTAATTTATTATGGCAAAACTTTATTCAGCAAACATCCAGGCAATAATGTGTCAGTGATTGAAACATGGACCCAGGCCGGCAGGGAACCTGAACCCCTTTATTCAAAGAGCAAGTTGGTTTTATAGACTTACACAACCTATCACACATTGTTATGTCAATGAATGTCCTTCTATCGGGTCACCCGTCGGTCAGCTTCCGGCAGGCTCCTTCCCCCAAGGTCCAGCAGAGACGAGCATCTCTGTGCCACCACGTGCTCCTTTGTGCTGCCATGGGCTTCTTTGTCCTGCTGTGGCATTCTGCAGGCACATCCCACAGCCCACAGTTCAATTCCATCCCATCTCTTCCCATAGTAATGTTGTCTGGGTCAGACAAAATCCTAGTGCTCTTCCCCTTTTGAGCTAAATCCACTAAATTCAAGGAGAAATAAAGAAATGAGGAAAGGCAAAACAATTGAAAATGAAGATTAAAAGCCACATAAGAAAAAGAAGATATCACTTGACAAGAACTCACGTATTATATATACATACTCTTTTATAAGGGAATTCCAGCCAATCACACAGTTGCAACTCTCCGTGGAGGATAAAGTGGAGGATAGCAAACTGGGCACATCTATGTATCAAGCTGCTAGATAGAAAGGCTGTAATGTCTGTAATGTGATTTCAGGAGTCCCCTAAGGTTGATTGCCAAGCATTTTGTTTTTGACAGATTATGGGTATGAAAAAACAGTTAAATATTGCTCTGATATAAATACCAGGTACATATTGCTATTCTGTAAAAAAAAAAAAAAAAGTCTGATTAACTCTCTAAGAAGCTTCAAGTCTCTTAAAAACTTATAACAGAGTTGCATACTTTAAATCAGAAAATAAAGACCCTAAGAGTGATGGTCTAGCTTAAACAAAACTGTTCAGTCTTTCCCCATTATCTGTTTCATTTCCCAGACAGCCTTTTTTAGAAGGGTGAATAGAATTTTCATATCAGCTTTCATTGGTGACCCATGTAATTGCCTTTAGTCTTACATTACATGAAAATCCATCTTTTGAGCTGTGTGATGACAGAAAGGCAGCTTTGTTTCCCATAATTTCAAGCAACCTTCACTAGAAAGAAATCACTAGCAGCTATTCTGCTAGTGATTCTGATTTACTCAGCCAAAAAAAAAAAAGAATGAGAAACACCAATTTTAAACTGCCTCTTTTTCAATAAAACAGCTTTATTATGAGCCCTGAAATGGATGTGTCTGCACTCATAATAAAGTTTGATAAAATACACCTTTATTGATCTGAACAAAGCTTTTGCTGTTTTTCCTGTTCATCATTTATAGTGATATCTGTAGAGAGCATTAAGGCCTTTTTATATTTTTAAATGAAAACTCTTTCTACAGATAACCTATCAGCACTCCAGCTATCTGCATGACTTGTCCATGTAGTCACATTATTTTAATATATTCAAGGCATTTGCATATTGATTTATTTGCTATGAAAGACAAGATCTTCATTCATTTGCTCTTTACAGATAGGAAAGCATCCCCAAAGAGGAGCATTCCTCGAGAGCAACAACAGCATTAATTCAGTGCACTGGGGTCCTTGGAACTGGTATCCTGGAACACCATTGCCTATCAATTTCCTGAGGATTCACTAGACACCAGGAGAGCTGTTATATTTAGATGCTTATCTGCTTTTGACTGCAGTGCAGTACTTGCAAAGATGTCCTTCATTCTGAGGCTTAACACAGTAAATATCACCTGATCTGAAGACATCTGAGGGTGTAGAGCCTCTTGCATAGAACAAATGTCTTATCTAAAAATAGCATTACATTTCTGCATAGTCCCTCATTTTGTGTAGATCTACTGTGTACATATATTAAAGCACAAAGAGAAACTAAAGGTCTGTCTTCACACTTACAGAGGGAAGAAATCTCAAAGCTTAAAAAGAAGATCCTCTGACATTCCTACTCAAAACCTCCCCAGTATGTCTAAATACTGCATTGAATAGCAGAAGCTATCCTTCAAAGACTTAGATGGAAAACAGAAAAAATGAAAGCTTTAGTGTCATGCTGAATAACAGATATAACAGCACAGATTAAAGCTGCAATAACTCACTGAATATTCACTTTGATTATGTGAGGTTTAAATAAGGCCTTTAAACCAAGATTTCTCTGTGATTAAATCTTTAGTGTACACCCACTTAATCTCTTAAATAACTAATTCCTAACATTTTAGGAAATAATGGATCACTGGAATAAAATTACTAGTCCAGTAGATTAAAGGAGAAGAACCAAGCAACAATTACCACCACGGGCTCTATTGAATAACGCTGTGCATTAGCAATGAGAAAGCACTGGACAACAACAGCCTGTTTGCCTATGTCATATGAATATCCCGCAAATGAGGAAATGTGTGACTTGAATGTCTACCCACTGCAGTCCTTTTCAAATCACAAAAGCTTTCTGATGCTCATATCTGAAAATATCCTGAACATATGCTTTTTAACACTAAAAGTTTGAGCTGGATCTTCAAAAACAAAAAAATACTAATGCTATGCTCTGAAATCATCATCTGCGAGTTGTCCATAGCTACCAGTCCAGTTCTCCTAAGGCTCACTCTGGTAAGAAGCCTTTTCCTTGCATACCCACATAGAGCTGCTTATATTTATTTTATTTACAGCTAAATTTATAACTTCAAGGTGCACTCATTTAACAGTGGAAGAGGAGAAAATTTAGCAAGACCATAATGCACGGAAGCTGTGGGATGAGCTTCTGACTGGCTTGTCAAAGTTGACTTGGAAAAAATCTGGGCCATCACAGCAGTACAGAAACATAGGGTTAAGGTTAAGATGTCTCTGCAATACAGCCCTGATGTCTTATCACAACAATTAAAGAAATGAAGACTTGCTCCCTTTCCACTCTATTCTGTGTTCTTTCCTTTGGTAGAACCAGAGCTATTGACAATGCTAATCATAATTCTTTCACTCCACGGTAAGGACAGAGAGGACAGTATCAAAAATATTTAGGAGTTTCATTCCTGTGATTTCAATGGTTTCGCTGTATTGAGGGTAGGCAGACTATGAGAGAAAGAAAGAAAAAAAAGGAAGGGATGGGAAAGGGTAATATAGGGAAATTTCTGTACTATTGTAGAATTGGAAAGACAGTTACTTCCTTCAGATGCTGTTTTTAAAGATGTTGCTTATAAAATATGGGACAAAATAGTATTGCAAAAATCTTTCATGTAGAACAATCTTGCAGTTCCAGCCTATGAGGTATTTCCAATCAAATCCATTGGTGAGTCATAAGTTAATTAAAAAAATAAAACTAGCAACACAGTCCTAAAAATTATAGTTATATAGCAGACATCCCCAGCCTGGGAGCAAAAATGTAATTTAATTAATTGCCATCATCCTACCCCACCTTCCCTTTCAGTATTACTATTTGTAGTAGTGGATAGGATCAAGGTGGAAATTACTTTTCCAAATAACCCCCTTTTTTTTTTTTCCAAATTTATGATGTCTGTGTTCTTGGCTCATTCATAATGAAAACAATGACCGTATCCCTCTCCAGCATGTATATTTTTCATTTATTTGTCATACCAGAACATATACATCAAGAAATGTTTCTCACAAAAGAATTATTTGCACTGTGTTTGGGGAAGCAGGATTTTTTTCTTGTTGTTTTCACTGGTTTTTCTTTTTTTTTGCTTGAAGTCAGCTCTAATTTCATCCAGATGTTTGTTATACTAATGGAGAAAAGTAAACATTCAATAAAGGAAAATAAAACTAATTTAAATTTTACCTGTCATTGCTTCGAAACAATTTCGGCAACTGCTACATGCTTTATGAAGTCTGTAAATTCCATTTTAGCACTTTTATAATCACTAAAGCCACAGGCAAAGTGTATGCAAAATGTGATGGAATTATGTGGTGAAAAAAATCTGACAGAACTGCAAAGATACAGTGGCTGCTCTGCTACTTCTTTCCTGTAATTTCTGTCCCCTTTTCCATCCTTTATCTCAACAGGTAAACTTCATAGATAATGCATAATAAAAGAGAATGGTACCAATAGTGGCTGAAATCCTCAGGAAGGCATTACAAAATAAAAGTTGGTTCCCAAGGGAGGAATAATCATCCTAACATGAACCTGTATTTCAGATGTTATTTTGTAATGTGATGAAAAATGCATTGGTATGTACAGTTTCACAATAAAAAAACAGAAGACAAATTTTTTAGGGACAGAATAATTTTCTAGCAACCATGTAGCTCTAACTAATCAATTCTTGACTCTCTAGGATAATGTCAAAACTGTACCATTGATCTGATTGGTGCTACTCATACCAGGCAGGGTAGCGTGTGTATAAAGGCAAGAACTACATCCAGCAGTACCTAATCTCTTTATTTTGCATTGAATTACCTCAGTGTCTATGAGCCTTTATAACTCTAGAGACTTTTTTTATTGCACTGTTTTAATGTAAAGTGCTTGAACAATTCCAGTAGAGTGCCAATGGGCAGTGCTTTCACAATTTCTGCAGTTTCCTAAATCTGGCCAAGACCTTGCATATACCATATCCATCGATCTATTTAGCCAGGAAGCTAAGAAATCACATCTGTGGTATGCAATGCTAAGTGTCTTTACAGATGAAAAGCTTTTAAGAATTAGAATAAAGATTAAAGGAATACCCTCACATTAAAACTTAGGGTACCTCAGGGCAAGTGAAATACATTAAGTGAGTACTGATGGCAATTTAGTTTAAAAAAATCTTTTGATATAAATCAGCAGAGGTGTATCAGATCAAACTCTTGGATGAGCCTTTGTGATAACTAGGCTGATGTCTCTACAGCCTATTGTAAATCATAATGTCAAGCACTGTAGAGCAACAATTAGCTTACAGAGATAAACAGAAGTTTTATAAGTCCATAATTTGATGATGTAAGGAATATTACAAAATATCTTCATTTCACAGAACAAGTGTTTATACACTTTGTACAAGAACCTTGTTTTTGTACTGGATAGTTGAAAATGATCGCTTCTGAGACACCCAATGCCTATCTGAAGCACTCTAATGCATTCATCTAAGTCACATTTTCTATAACCCAAGTAATGTTATTTGAAACCAGCCTTTCCATATCTAAATTTTCAACTGAGTGAAAGTTGACATTTTGTGTAATTCACGTCATTATGTAAAGTGAAATATGACTTCTTTTGCAAAAATGCTTAGAAAGGTATCTAAAAATAAACTGAGACACTGGTCTTCTGTGGTGGCAGTGGTTTTGAATACCTGATAATGAGGTGTTAATTGTCAGTGAAAAAAAAATTCCTTTGTGGATTTATTTAAGAAGACCCAAATTTTAGACTGGGATAGCAGCGGTTACCAAACAAAAATGATAGAGACTTTTAATGAATATATTCAGCCTTCTATATAATTGCAGCCTGATTAAAAAATACAACAAACTAAAATACATAGTTAATTATATGACTTGCCTTTAAAAACTTCTTACTAACTGTCAACTTTTTTTTCTCAGGAAAAAAAAAGTTCACTGAAAAGACAGTTCTTAATGTTATTTTGCTTTTGCAGAACTGGCCAAATGCCAGATTTGAATGGATATGCTTTATATGTAAAACTTATCATGCAGTTCTAATTAAAATCTACTGAAGCTTTCAGCTTCATTTAAAAGAGTTCATCTTCTGAATACTTTTAATTTTCTTTTGGTTGCATTATATCTCAGGAGAAACTATCGCACTTTCTTAAATAAACAAAGATGGACTAGTTTTTAAAACATCTGGAAGTAAACCTCAAAATTTTGTTTCTTATGGACAAAAATCTATGCATATCTTACAGGATTTTTAGTGGCAGAAGCTCTGCCTTCAGTAAATATTCAATATTAACATGTGGGAAAACAAAAAAAAAATTTCAAAAAAGACAGTATTTAATTATTTATTCTTATTGATAGAATATATGTTTTTACATATAAGTACATCTCACTGGGATGGATACTGAATATAACTGATTTGACCACATGTACGAAGTAACTAAGTCTGTTTCTGTCTTTTAGTATAGTAATTTAAAATGCTATTTAAATGTGTGCTTGCCACTGCTGAATGGGTTAAATTTGTGTAGTTTTTTTCTAAGAAATACATTTTCTAAGAAACCCCCTCATTCTAGTAGGTAAAGAATAACTAGCAAGATGGCAGGTCTTTACAGGTATAGCCCATTTCTATTGCCTTGTGTATATATTACAGGTATAGAGCATACACATCTATTGTATATAATTGATATTAGGATAATAAATAGTTGTATTGGTTTGAAAACAAACCAGTGGGAAATCACAAGTCAGGATTAAAATTTAATAGGAAAATTAAAAATAAGTGAAATAATACAAGGAAAAGCACTGACAAAGTCAGATACAACCTGACACCCGGTTAGGGTGGTGGTAGCAGCCCAAATGAAGTAGTTCAATCGAAGCGGTGATCCCGTGGAAGGTCTGGTCTCCAGCTCAAGGTCTTCTTGTCCTCTGGGAACGCAGCAGACAGAGCTGCCTTAGGCAGTTCCAAGGCCAGGTTATATCCAGGTGGGAATGCTTGGCTCCTCCCTCCTGGGTGGAGCCTCTCACAATAGGATGAGATAAGTCCGTGAGTCATGCAGTGGTTCCTTGATGGCCTGTTGTCTGTTTTCAGGGGTGGGTCATAGCAGGAGATAACAGCTAATGGCCCACAGCTGGTGGCAATAGAATACTTAAATACGTCTATACTGTAACCTAGGACAATAGTTAATGATTAGACAGTAATATATTGCAATGAAGAATAGAATGAACAAATGAATAATAATACAAAGATTATAACAATGAAGATAGATATAGATATAAATTATTTAGAATTATATAGCTATAGATACTATGGAAACAGTCATTTTCTTTGTGCCCTATGGAAATAGTAAGTGAACTGATCAGACAACACAGACTGAACAACCATCACCACTGCTGATAAAGCCTGCCTCTAACCCCTCCTTTGCCTCCGAGCCACTCTAAGGCCCATGGATGACTCACTGCTAATGGCACCCAGCCACAGCCATGCAGGGCAGGCAAGAGAACCCTTCCGAAGAGCTCATAGCTGTTACTCACCATTGGTAATCAAGTGCATAGTTTGAGGATATTTTGGGATCTACCAGGAAAAAAAAATCCCACAAAATAGCTTTCTTTCACCTGTACTTGAGTAGGACATCCTGACATCCCAAGAGATCACAATGGACTGGTGACACATATTAAAGCTGAAATCTCTCCGGCTATACTGATGCAAACACTTCTGTGCAGTGACTGCACCTACAAATCCTGGAGTATCACTGCAGGCTGTAGTGCACCTCAGCACCAGTAATGTCACCAGGAATAGAAAGCACAGGATACAAAATAGTCACCATATTGGGTTTCTAAAGAATTACAGAAGAGATGTAAGAGTTAAGTCTTAAAATTGTTCTACTGCCTGGGAAAGTAAAGAGGTCTAAGGAATGAGCTAAAGCAGTCATGGCACTGGTAGTGTCAAAAGAAGTTATGCCGGCCTGAGTCTCAGTGTAACTTCTCCTTGAAGCTGATCTTGTTTAAATATGTATTAATTATGCAATTAGGTTTTAATAGTGGTAAGTAGGAGCAGGCTGTGTAGTTTGCTGATGATATAAGACTGGGAGTGCTCACTAATAAAAGAAAATTTCAGGACACCATGCAGAAAGAGCTGAGTAATCTTGCAGAATCAAGAAATAGGAAAGGAAATAAACATGAGAACTGATAACAAGCACTTCTACTATATGTTAAGAATTAGAAATGACTGAAAAGTCATGACTGTTGAAGTATTAATATAGTATAACACTAAAATATGCAAATGTGATCTTTGAATGTGTCAGGAAGGTCTTCCCAGAAGATATGAAGTAAACATTTGACCCTTTCTACTCCCACCACTTTACTCTGGTCTTCCACATTTAAAACAGATGGATTCAAACTGAAACAAGTCCAGGCCGGTTATATGGAAAGACTATAATTCAAAGGGAAAAGAGTCATTACCTTTTTTTACCATAGCAAAACTTTGGCTGCAAGGGATATTCTAATATTATTAAGTAAATCCTATTGTTAAATACTAAAGTAAGTGGTAAAGAAACTTTTTAAAAGATGATGTTGTCACAGAAATATATATATATATATATACAATGTATGCATGTGGGCTGGAAACCAGAAGAATGTGCCTTAAAGAAGAGGCTTCTTAAACAGTTTTCATAAACACACAGTGGAAACAGAAACCTAATCACTTCTGAAATTTATAAAGAAGATTACCACTTTTCATTGATTGTCATATGAAGAGATTGGGCTCAACAACCTGGGAATAGCCTTCTTACCCCACTATATTTGTACAGTATCTAAATTACAACCTTTAACTTTAGGGTTAAATTTGCAATGATCAGCTTTATTCTTCTAGTATAAATGCACTCTGCAATCAGAGTAAAGGTCAGCTTTCCCAGAGTAAGGATTCCCTTGGCATCAGCAGTATATGAAATAATGAATTTTTCCAATATCTACAAACTGAGTCAATTCTCCTAAATTCTTATCCATTGGGTATTTTGGATAAGATTGTCTCACATGATAGAAAAAAAAGAACCTCAGAGGCTTTAGTGTCTACACTGTAAAGTCATCGGACTTCAAGAAAGTCCTAGTCCTGCACTGTGAAGACAAAATCAGATCACAGCTCTGGGAGATGGTGTTTCATCTTAGCAGAGACAGCAGAAATATAATTTCTGCAATGCTCTTTAGTTGCAACAGAAACAGCTTTTATTTGCTCAATATCTTTGGATAAAACTGGCTCTGCTTATAATTAAACATGCTGCCTTCTTCTCTCTAGCTAATGATTTTTCATCTTTGCCATTGAAAATTAAACTCAAATGTTTATTTCAACTGGGCCTCTACTGATGTTACTCTATTTTAGAGAAAATCCTTCTTCGTTTACATCAAGAGTCGCAAAGGAATTTTGCCTTTTAATACAAATAGGGAGGGTTATATTTCAAAGATATCCATCCATTTTACTCCAGCTGAAGTCAATCGAAGGTGTGGGAGTTTGGAGGCTTCGGCAAATTAAGCCCTTACACAGCAGGTATGTTAATGATGGTGAGTCAGAAGGGAACCCATACCACACTCCCCCAACTGCATCAGCTCCCTGCTTCTATCATCAGGATGTAGAGCACATTTACTTTTTGTCACTGAATTCAAATGTGACTGAATATAGAGCAGATCTGCTGAATAGAAAGGTGCAATTTTCCATAATGCCTTTTCAAAACTGAATAAAGGTCAAAATCTGTTTGACTTACATTGCATGAAATTAATTCAAAGGAGATAATTTAGGACAGAATTCAGCCCCAAGCTCCTGTAAGGCTACAATCACAAACGGCCTTTTCAGAAACAAAAGAACACGCTGCAATGTCCCTCACATTCATCTCATAAAACTTTTCCAAACCAAATCCAAATGAAATTAATGTTAGATACTAAATAGTTATTGCAGAGGATGGCAAAAATAGTAATTCCATCATAATGGGGTTAAAATAAATGCACTAACTTGAGACAAGATTGAAAGCTTGGGTACCTTTCATGGACTACTCCCAGTTATAGAGAGCTTCATGAAAACAGTTGATGAGGCATTGCATAAACGTCATCCTGGAGAGATATCATGGTCAACAAATATCTAGCATAAACCTAAGAATTTCCTCATTAGAACTGATTTGTTTCAGCCTGAATGGGCCATTCCAAAACCTGCTGATTACTTAAACATAGAGGACTGGTATGCTCCTCATTTCCTGAGAATTCTCTCTGCTCCCAGCGCACTCACACTGACACTTATATCGTGGTGGCTTAAGTCCAGACTGTGGATGGCATATAACAGAAGGAGCAATCAAAATCCCCTAAAACCATTAAAGTCACATTTTCACTGTTAGTTTGTGGCACAATACTCCTATAACCAATAGTTCTAACTGCTAGGAACACATAACAGTAATACTGTGAGATTGGTTCAAAATTAATTTATACTGGGCTACTTCAATTAGTCAGCACAACTCTAGAACAGATGTTCCATACTGTAATGCAGTATTATGGAACAAGAGTATGACACAGCTACATTGATTTTCCCTTCACTACCCTTCCTATTTAGTATCAGATTACAGGCAGGACATATGATCAAATGCAGTTATGAGTCTTTAGAGTTAGCAGCTGGACATGGCAGAAAATATTAGTAAGCACTCCTGCCCTTAGAAGACCACCACGTGGAACAAAATCAATCATTATAAAGTTTTGGATGGTTTCCCAGATAGACCGCAAAAATTGATAAGCACTTAAAAATTTTTAAACCAAAAGAGGACAGGTGTCAGAGGAAAGAGGAGACTTATTGAAGCACTTATACCCTACTTTACAGCAATGCATCGTCACAGTGGTGGCTGGCCCAAAACCATGGCACTGCTCAATATCTATCACTATACATAAACTCATCAATTCTAAGGCCAAGAGCAGCCTCTGCAAACATAAAGTCTTACTTCCTATTGGAAACAGGACATAGGATGCCCAGGATGCAGTATGACCTGTTCAATAAACCCAGCTATAGGCAACCTTTCCAACTTTTTCCTGTTGGGAAAACATCCACAGCTTTCTTTTGATGTAAATTTGTCTCATTTTAACATCTTGCCCTCAGACCATATCAATAATTTTGTTTTCGTTTCAAACTTCTTCTTTCCATGTAAATGCTTTAGCTTGCCAACCTTTGATTCTTCGGATCTTAATAATTAGTTACTTGATAAATTTAACTAGATTAAAAGAGATTAAGCTGCTAGAGTTATGTACTGTAGGGTTTATTTCCCAATAGGATAATCCCAAGGATTATAATGTAACCTCTCTAAACTATTTGTGTGTCTGTAGCAGCAGATGGGAACATAATACTGCTCTGACGTAGTAATATTCAAACGAGACGTAACTTCCTTACTTCTGTACAAATGCTGAGAGCAATAACATTCCAGCTCACGCTCATCTGAGCTTTACAGTCAAGGCTCTTTGGAATTGAAAAGTTTTCCTGCTTTCTTGGAAGTAACATTTTTTCATCCTAGGCCAATGACGTTAGGCTTGGCCATATGTAAATTCAGCTGTTTGTTTGCATCTAGCTTGCCCGACAGTCTTGATCAATTTGCATCAAAGACTTTCCTTTTTATTATTCACTACACTCTCAACATTTTTCATCTGCAGCTTTATCAGTATCATCGTGTATTTTCTTCCAAGCATTAAAAAAGAATATTAAATATAATAGAGTCAAATACTGATCCCCATGGCACTCCTAGACAAACATCTGAAGAATGATTCTTCATTTACAGTAATACTTTAGGACCTTTCACTCGCCCAGGTTTTAATCACTTCAGTATGTGCCCTGTTGATTTTATTTCTTAATCAACATGTCATATGCTACCAAATGAAATGCCTTATAGAAGACTAAGTGTGTTCCATCAGTTTTATTACCTTTATAAACAAAACAGGACTGCAGCATCATCTGTTTCATTATTCTGCCTGAGATCATTATCAGGCTGACAAATCTATAATTATACCTTTTTCTTGTTTACATTGGAACAGAATTGGATCTCCTATTTACACCTGGGACTACCAAAATGCTTTGAGTGTTGAAATCCTGCACTGAAAATCAAGCCTAACCGTTCAAGAATATCATCAGACAGCTCTGTTAAAAGTCTTGGATGAAGATTGCCTGGATTTGCTTATTTAAAAGCTTTGGTTTTATTAGTCCTTGTTTAGCATATACCTTTTTTTTTTAACTGAAATATTTGTACCGTCATGCAATACTTGATTCAACAGCTGCAATACTGATACGGGGCTGCACGGTATTGCAACCTCTTCCTTATGACAAGACACAGGATTTTTCTCACATGTGGTCTTGAAGTGCAAATGCCCCTTCTCATAGCCATCACTGTGCTCCGATATGCCGTATCATCTGGCTTTTTCATAAAGCAGGAGCTGTAGTATCTTATTTAATAAATACTCTCTCTCTGCTATGTTATTATTGAAACGTTCTTATTTAGATCTCGCTTTAGACCAGTGCTAGACCAGAATATCCTTGTCATCATCTACATCAAAACATCCTCCTTGTTTTTCCGGCATTTCTCAGTACCTTTTTGCTCTTCAGCTTCTCCCATTATTGCTCTGTACTTCAGTTTTCTTTGTAATCTATGGTTTGAGCTGACCAATCTATATTTTTTTACATACAGTGTTGAAAGATAGTGGTAAGAGAGGTATGCTTCCTGTTTAGTACAGGGTAACCTAAAATTCAACAGAAAATATCATATTGGCTGAGATAGAAACTGTTTTTTCTCACTAAAATAACCATATAATCTCTATCTATGCCTGCATTAGATGTGGGTAGTGACTTAATTAAATGTCAACAATATGTAAAACATTATTTTTTTTTAAAATGTCAGACAGTATGCCAGCACAGCACTTAAAATATTTTTCACTTTTAAATGTTAATATTTGCAATGAAAAGTTTCAATTTTGCCTTCAAAAAATTAAATTTATATGGGAATTTCAAAAAAATTAAAAAGTCAAAATATCTTCAAAACCTTTCAATTAAGTTGAAAAAGAAACATTGTATAAATTGAAAATGGTATTCAGAATGTTGTGGCTTTTTATGTCACCCAAAATACTCGTATATACACTCACACAAACAGGATCAAGCATATATTCATTGAGAAGAATTAGTCTCAAATCCTGACCTTGCAACTGACTTGAAGGTTTTGATTCCTGTGACTCATTGCTCAATAAGCTGGACTCCGTAGAAACAGAAAAATCTGCCAACAGAGAACTTGCTACAGAATTAAAACAATCATTTGAAATCTTAAAACTCTATTATCTATTCATTTTTTGATTAAAAATTCATCCTCATTTCTACAGTAATTGTCTTCAAACTCTCTTCCTTTATAAAATACAATTCTTCGTACAATTCTCTGTCAGTTCTGTTTGCCAAAGGCCCTGAGGCATCTCAGGGAAGTTTCTTCAAACAGAGCTTTAAAACTTCATGATTACTTAGATATTGTAAAATAGTCTAACTTGTCTGACATTAATACTTATTTTGTGCAGTCTGTAGTCTGTCTCCTGTTCTCTGAATACCCAGTGTGAACCACACATGAAACTCGATGTTGTTTACACTGTAACCTATCAGCCAGATCTGCACCCATTTTATGTAAGCACAAATTTTGCTCCACATCCCATTATGCCAAAATCACAGGGCTTGGTGGTGGTGGGGGCAGGGAAAAGGCAGAATAATGGCCTGTTGTTTCACTACTTGTCTTATACATTCAGGAAAGGCAACTTTATTTTTGCTATTGCTCAAGCATGCTACCTCTTTCTCTCCAGCTCTGAATTACTGTCCAATGTATTTGATTTATAATAGGAAACAATGTTTATTTTTCAAGTCACCTAGGAACAGATGTGGCAGGGCACTGTTGAGCGGAAAAAAAAATAGCTCAGGGTTCCCTTCAAGTGGCTAAGGAGGCTGTGTATGAAATCACAGCCATAGGTCTGTGTTTTGCTCATGGGAGCATAACACTGCAGTGAAGGTCAATGTAACCCTGACATGCATGGATAAGACAACACTGCCAAAAATAATCCTAAAATCCCAAAGCTGATATTCTTCATTTATGCTGTATTTTTTGGTAAAAATAAGAGAAATCTTCAACTCAACTACAACTCAAAATATATTTCTCACCCTGACCACACCATGTCTGGCCTGCCGGAAAGAAGCTCTGTGGAGAAGGACCTGGGAGACCTAGTGCTGTGCATGAGCCAGCAGTGTGTCCTTGTGGCCAAAAAAGCCAACGCTATCCTGGGGTGCAGTAGGAAGAGCATTGTCAGCAGGTCAAGGGAGGTGATCCTGCCCCTTTACTCAGCCCTGATGAGGCCACATCTGAGGTGCTGAGTTTAGTTCTGGCCTCTCCAGTAAAACAGAGACATGGAACTCCTAGAGTGGGTCCAGTGGAGGGCAACAAAGATGATTAAAGGCCTGGACCACCTCTCTTACGAGGAAAGGCTTGGGGAGCTGGGCCACTTCAGCCTCAAGAAGAGATTACTGAGAGGGGATGTCCTCAATGTCTGTAGGTATCTGAAGGGATGGTGTCAAAGAGATGGATCCAGGCTCTCCCTGGTGGTGACAAGCAATAGGACAGGAGACGATGGGCAGAAACCAATGCACAGGAAATTCCACCTGAATAGGAGGAGAAGCTTCTTTACTGTACAGGAGACTGAGCCCTGGAACGGCTTGTCCAGAGAGGTTGTGGGATCTCCCACACAGGTTTGAGCCTGTGGCTCAGGCTACCACCCCTGATATAGTACTGTACCTCCATGTAAGTTCACACAGCAGCAGACACCACTGAAATTCTGCAGAACTCCTCCCCCCCTCATGCATCCTAAGCAATTGCTGTAAGACTGGATTGGTGCTTTTTGCACTATGTATGAGTAAACAAAGTTATGCCTGCAATTTCCCCAAATTACCTGGTAGCAAACAGCTCTGGGAGAAGTTGCCACTCTGAGCAGCATTGTTCCCACTCTTCTGAGCTGCATATGTGTCACCATGCTCACCCACCAACTCCATGAGAGAGGGAAGTGATTCACCTCAGTTTTGCAGAACTGTAGAAAACTCTCCTCTGCTTTGCTGCCAGTGTTCCAAGGCCCTCACAAGTCCAGAGAAGAAATGATGAGGAGGGATTCGTGTAACCAGGTTATATGCAAGACCTGCTTCCACCTGTTCATTCTTGCTCAGGGACAATGCCACGGCTGCCTTCAGGGCTGTGATGTAATGCAGCTGAACTAATGTTATATGTACCTGTATATGCCAATATGTACCTAGCTTTTCTTTTTTTAATTCGTTGGCTGGCTATGCCTCTCTTACGGAACATGAGCAAATAATCTGTTGAAATATGTAAGCAATCTTTACTGAGGAATCAGTAATGGTAAATGCAGCTCAAGCAATGCGGACATTATCAATTATCACAATCAGTAAGATAAACAACACAAAACAACACAGAAATGAACAGTAGCTTCTGCAAAATTTTAATAGAAAATAAAGGTTTTCCATATTTTAACCAAATTTCTATTAGATATTTATGTTTTAAAATAGCATTTAAAAAGAAACTAAAGGCATATTTCACATTCCCAACTTGTAATCACCTACTTATCATAAAAGGAGAGAGAATTACATTTTAAATTTGGTATAGAAGTGTGGTACAAAATTCTTTTCTGAATCCTTTTTTTAAAATATACACATTTAATATACATACATTACAGCTGCATAAATGCACATTTACTGATACATGTTATGTCACAGATAAAACTTATTTAACCTAAAGAAGGAAATAGAAGAAAATCGCAAAAGTGCAGAAAGCACAATATGACTTCTTTATCTGAAATTAGAAAGTGAGTTGATACTGGCAGCTACCTTTGAAACTGTTACTCTTGGCAAGGTTTTTATCTATTTGTTTTCCTTGTGACTGGAGATAAAAACACTAAATCATCATCCATAGTTTAGTTGCAATCTGCTACTTATAAATTTTTACAAAACTTTATTTGTTGTAACTCATTCAGAGCTCTTTAAAACTTGTATCTTTCAAACATACAATATTTTTACTTGACGTTTAGTGTATTGGGTATTTTTTTTTCCCAAGGTATTTCCACTATGTAATTCTGAACAGAAATACAGTATTATTATCGTTACTTTTACCATTTTGAAAAAAAAAAAAGCAAACCAAAAAAACCAACAGAATAACTACTTTTTGAGACAAAAATGAGTATTTTAAAATTCTGATTATTCACTGGAAATATATGCAGGTCTACCTTTCTTCCCTGGAGTAATTGGTTTTGACTGGGTAGGGTTATTTGTACTTGAAAATTTCGTAGCAGGCAGAGTGTTTTAAAAACATTACTTACAGTCGTATACCAAAGGAAAATTTGCAGCAACAGAAATACATTCAAAGTGATTCTTCTGAGAGTTGCTATTTTAAGGAACTAAAATCTGGGTCTAGCATGAGTTATTTGTACATGAATTATTCTGTGACTCCTGCCATCCTTCCTTTCAGTACACGTACTCATACCCTTTTTCATTATGAGCACTATATTTTCATGTAGCAGTCAATACAACTTGGAAACTTTGAAATATAACCATACTTACATGTCACACATGTACTTAATTACCAAAACCATTGGTGACTAATGCCATTCACCTCCCTCATTAACTGCTACCCTCAGATGTCTGAGAGAAAAGTTAAATGGGAGAACAGAGGCAATGACAAGTTTCTCTTAATTCTTCCCCAAAGATCCAGAAGTTACCTTCTGGCTACTCATATCATTTTGAAATAGAAATCTGAGGTTTTGTTACTGAAAGTATTTTAAAAGAATTTTGCAGCGAAATGAGAGAAAGAAATAGCCCTCTCTCCACCTCAGCATGGAAAACTGAAGTAATGAACTTCAAAGAGAACAATGGAAGGAAGCAATAGTTTCTCCTTGGGAAGTTTTTCATTCTTCCTCGAGGCCTTCACAAACAGACCCAACATCTCACCCAGCCACCTTATTCATCATCTGACTCCATCACTCCAGCATTCCACCCTTTCTTTTCATCCCTTTATCTCACATTTTAATCTGCCTTATCCATTAAAAATCTTACCATGTTAGCACTCCTTTTTCAGAATGGAAAAAACCTCTTCGTGTTTATCCCATCAGAGATCACATTCAACCTGCTGAAAATCTGAATCTCTTCTGGCTTAGAGAGAGAGAATTAGAACCAAAGATCCTTCTTTTTATGGCTCTATTTCTCTCCACATCCTTAAAACAATGTTTTCCTCCTACTCGACAGTTTAAAGTATCCCTCTGTATTTGTCTGGGAGTGTGGGCATGTGCAATGGTGCAAATGGCGTTTTACTACCATTATGTGGTTTTCATTAACCTTTCACCTTTGAGGACAAGTCTTTTTTCCTCCTCAAAAACAGTTCAAGAGATAGGGGTCATAGACTCATAGGCACAACAAAAGGAATGAAAGGCAGAATGGACTTAAGTGTCTTCAGTGTCTTTTGAGAAGTTTCAGCATTGTCATTAATCACCACCTGAAGGATTTGGTCACCTGCTGGTGGGACAGGAATGTTTCAGGCTGAATGTTTTGAACACTTCAGTTTGTACGTTTAAATATCCAGTGGGAGAGCATCATCTCGTCGTAACCTGGTATAAAACATGGAGTACATTCAGCAATACGGTTCATGAGCACACTGACTACCACCACTGACTCCAGCCAGATCACCCAATACTAATTAGAGTTTTCTTTTGAGAACATTGTAAGAAGACAAAGAAATTAAAATCCATGCATGACACAGGCTCAAGTAGCTGATTTGTTGAACAAAAGTGAGCTGGCACATCCATCTCCTCTGTTGTTCGTGTTTGTCCTGCTCTTTAAATTGGATGACCGTGCTGTACAAATGCTGCCAAGTCAGGTTCCCCACCTGGCAAAACATGGAGGGAGAAAGCTTCTGCAATTAATGGGGTTCTGGTCAGTGGAAGACAGCAAAGTCCAGTGTTGTCAAAACTAAGGCAGATTTTATGTCCCTCCTCTACAGGCAGCCATTTGTGTGGGCGGTTCGAGGATTACAATTTTCAAGTCTGGTATTTTAAATTATAATTTGCTTGGGTTTGAACATCTAATACTTCTGTGTCTCTACTTCGTCTCAACCAAGCTGTCAGTGCTTTAGTGCTCCAGCCTCCTCAGTGTGTTGAAGTTGCCAACATTCTTTCCCACTTCTTCATGATTCTATTAACTGTCTGTAAAAATTTGAGGTTTGGAATATGAATTTGATAAAAAAAAAAAAAATCATCCTTATTTCTCTGAGAGTAGGAGGTTACACCACAAAGCACCAGGAGTGAAGATGAAAAAGGAAGCAGTGTCTGCTTAGAAACAAGTAGTTTGCCGAGTCGCAATACTGTGCCTTGCCAAACTCCATTCCTAACACCAGAGGGAGCCGACCAAAGGTATAAATTCTGAAAACCCCCTCCTTGAGAAGCCCAGACTTTTCTGGCCAGACGGGCCCGTGAGGCTAATACTGTCGTCTATTCAGATTCACAACAGAAAAAAAAAAAAAAAAAATTATTACAAATATTGCCTAAGGAGAGCATCCATTACCACCTGTTTGAGGAGGAGTGAAAAAATAGCTTCACAATATTTGCCCAAAAGTCTTTTTCCTTTCTATCTTCGTACTGAGAACTTTATCAAACTCTTTATTTTTAACATAGCGTCCCTTTTTTAAAATGAAAGCTTTCATACATCTACTCCTTGGGTGGCATTGGTAGTCTGTAACTTATATTTATTTCATCCACAGTTATGTTTTGCCCAGTCTTAATTACTGCTTTTATAATAATTCATAAGTGTTTCCTTTTGCTTCTTCAACTTTTCACAATTTTTGCTATATGGATATCTTCATAGGTTTAATATCATAATCTTGTTTATCAACAAAGATCTTACATCTTCTGCAGTAAATGGGGTTTGGATTTTTGGTTTTGTTTGGTTGATTTGGTCTATCTTTAATTTTTATGTTTTCCCCACGGTTTTAAAGATACACTGTAATGTAAAAAACTATATGATCAGTATTACAGACAAAAATCTTGAACTAAAAATTTCTTAGAATATTTAAAAAAAACCCCAAACTACCACATTGTCTTTAGTTTTGCTTTAATTCTTAAAGTAAAAAAAAGGATCTGCTTATCTATCAAGCTTGCATATACACAGTCTGTATTTATTTCAGGGCTTTTCATTGGCATAAATGATAACATGGGGTATCTCTACCACCAGATGAAAAACCTCAACTGTCTCCAGGCATCTAACTGCAAAAAATGTAGAAATTCCCACTGTATTCAGAACAAGTTCAACACATGCTGTTTGAGCCAGTAGTTGGGTACTAGCCTATAAATTGAACTTTAATATCCAGTAGTTCAGTTTTGGGGGGTTTTTTATTCATTCAAAACTCTCTTTTTTTAATTTTTCGATGTTTTCTATTGACCTGAGCACTCTGTCACTGCTCATTGTGGTAACCTGCTGGATGGAAGACTTTTCATTTTTGCCTTCACTTGTGATTACTATGCTGCAATAACTTTCCTTAAACATTTACCTTTTATTTTCTACTCTGACATTTATGTACATCACACCTCATTTGCTGCCCAGGAGTCCAATTAATTTTAAAAATTCCATTTTTGTTTGCATTCATCTGTTGCTGATCACTTCCGTGCGATAAGTTCACTTCTGTATGAAATACCACACACTTGACTTTAAGCAAGTTAAGCCTACAGTTATAATTACTGATGTGCATGTTGCGTTTCTGAATGTGAAAATGGTCATCATCCATTTGCATGTGCGATTATCCATTATGCATATACCATCTGCAGGTGAAGGTTGCAGAGGCCACAGTGGTCATTTCACATGCAAATTAGATGTTGACTACACTTGCATATTTTACACGCAATTACTCGCTTAAGGCACCTAAAAATCAAGACCTAAAATTTCTATTTACAATAAAGGTGATGATCAAATTCATCAATCTGAGGAAGTTCTAATAAAGCTATGTGAAATCTTGTGTCATGTTATCATTGTGTTTCACAGTTATGCCAAAGCAGCTGCTGGACAAGTGAATAATGCAAAACTCTGTAGCAAATCTGTGGATGGATTAGGGCACTTGAAGAAATAATAGCTGATGCCAAGTAAGCTTTGATGCAAAGTTTGGCTTTGTAAAAGCTGTTGAGGATACACCATGAAAAATGCAAAATGAGAACATACGTTCGATTTTAGGGGAGGGAGATGTAACCTGTTGCTGAGTTGTAGAAGAGCTAATCTTACTGTGTTAAATCCATTGCAGAAGAGGTTGATCAGCTGGTCTTAAACGTGGCTGTTAGGCCACTGACATTTCACTGTTCAAGCTGCCTGTGTACTAAGTCTCACACATATGTCAATGACATTGATGCTAAAATCCAGCAATGGGTGAGGTGAAATAAAGGTTTTTATCCTCACTCAGAAGAATTACTTAAATTTCTATGCAGAAAAGGATGCCTTCATCGGGACCTGCAAAAGCAGAAAGTGTGGAAAGAAAGGACTAACAGAGATGCCCTTGTGCTTTGCTGAAGGAATGGGAGTTTCTTCCAGATGAACTCAGTGAAGAACTTAACTTCTTTCATTAAAATCCAAGGCTAATTTGGAATTTGGAATTTGTTTGGTTCCATTCATTTGAAACACCCTCATCAAACTCTTATCTCATTTGCAAGTGTGAGAATTCCTGTCTTGCAGATAAGTCTCTTGTAAAACATTTAATATTGAGCATTTTTATTTCAGTCAAATTATAATGTACATTTCAACATCCTCTTTTCCTTAATACAGTCACTGACTTTCCAGAACTTCATGACTCTTCTTTTGTTAGAGGACAATATGGTGTATGTTTTGCTGACACCAAATTTATCCTTGTCAGAGTGTTTTAATTCCTTTTGTGGCAAAAGAAATTAAATTTTTTCTGTGGTCACAGATAGGCTCTGAGCTACCCAGCAAGCTTCACTAGCATGGACATAACCTAAGCAGATGGGTCTCCTGAAAACTGAATTATGTTCCTAAGTTATTGAACAGTAGTGCTTTTACAGCAGTCTAAGGTCATGAGAGAGACAAGGTTTATAAGGAGAAGCAGTATTTTCTATCAAAATAATTAATGCAGTGTTGAAAAAAAGTGGTACATTTGGGGCTCAGAATGCCTTAAAATAAGCATCTTTGAATGACTGGCAAAAAAAAAAAAAAAAAAAAAAA
>VZRV01010155.1:726812-755522 GCA_013398115.1 Falcunculus frontatus | reverse complement strand
AAAAAAAAAAAAAAAAAAAAAGAAAACAATAAAAATAATAACAATTCTTAAGAAGAAATAAATTTTTAAAAAAGAAACCTAAAATAGTGTATCTATTTATAGTCTGCCCTTGTATATTCTCCTCCCTTACACAGTACTCATTTTTGTGATATATTGGAACCTATGTTTAGTTTGTCAAGAAATATGACTACAAAATAGAGGCATGGAACTAGATCAGTCCAGGTCAGCAGGTCCAGTCATCATTTTGTCAGGTAAACCCTTTCTTAAATGTATTCTGCTTAAAACTGATTATGCTCCTTGCTTCCCCTTTTCCAGTCACAAAAGTGTGGTTTAGAAACGCATTGCCCCAAATCTTAGAAACTTGCTCCTGAATTCTACCTCAAGTTGATTGATCGACCATTTTTGACTCATTTGTCTTGTGGCAGCATAGTTGAAAAAGCTTTTCACTTTCCCAAGTTTGTGGTTGACCTTCTTATGTACTTGTCCAGAGTAATCATATCTGGTGGGATTTTGCTCACCTAAATAATCCAGATTTTTATATTTGTCTTCTTGGGAGAAATAAATTCTTTTCCCTGATTGTCTCACAGCCTGTTGCTGTGAGCTGTACTTTAACATAACCTTTCTTAAGCATGGGGACCAGAACCGGGTATGCTCTGCTATCATATTACCTATCTGCCCTGAATTGCTGCATCTTTCAACTTCAGTTGTCTTTTTTTTTCCTGACCACCTCACATCAATGACTCATAGTCATCTGTGATTACTAATGCACTCGATATATTATACATTTGTCATGTGCTGTTTGTTCATTCTGTTCATTCTCTCTTTTCCCAGGAGAAGCATGTCCAGAGATGTGTCAGGCTTTATTAGCACTTCCTTTTTTTTTCCCACCCTTAGCTCTGTAGTATGTGTCACTGCGTATTTTTCAATTGCTGTCTTAATTTTTCCGTTTGAATGAAAAGGTGAGGACATTGGTGATTGTTGATAGTCCCTGAACAGCTAAATCCAGTATCTCAGACCAACCACACAGGGTTTTGTCCTTCACATAGAAAAATTTTGTCGCTAGAGCAAAGTGTTGAGGAAGCACACTTATTGACCATGGTCTTATCCTAATGACGGCCATTTAGGTAATTTGGCAACAAAAGAGCTTGTCACTGAAATCTTGAAAATTAGACAGAGATCTAGCATGAAATAAATACTGTTACAGCCCTCATGACAGCTATGAGCTGCTCGCAGAAGCCTTTATTAGTACCGAAAATAATCTGCAGTATTCCATGAAGGCCTCATACCTTGTACCCCACTACAGCTATACAGCCTTGATGCAGTCAAGAGGAGAGGAGTGCAAAATAAACTGCAGTTAAATAATTCTGAAACATTCTGAGACATTCTTCAGTCTCTTCAGTGAGAGCTGTTATAGTTGGTCATGCTTAGAGGGGTAGATCATTGATTTTAGCGTGAGTGAGGGATACAGAAAGAGGACGCTGTTGTCCACAGAGAATAATGGCAGACAGAAGAGCCAAATGCTCTGAGCTCCTGGAAATTTAATTGAGAAGGAAAAAAAGATTAGTTTCACATTTTTTTAAATTTAAAATTCTCTTTTCAAGGAACATAAGAGAAAGCAAGATTTTCAAGAGATTATCAATTCTGGGAACGTGAACTTTGATATTGGTAATGAGAATATCTATGCATAGAATTCTTAATATATTTTTATCCAATGATTTTTAGTTTGTTTCTTGGCAGAAAGAAGGGATTCACTCAGAACCTCAAAACAAGTTAAAATATGCAAAAGAGAAAAAAAATACAATAATATGCAAACCTGAGATGAGATTTTTTTAAAAATAATGAGTAAGGATAAAAAAAAGAGCTTTTTAAAATGTCTTGATGGGTTTATTTTAAATATTGAGTGAATTATGCAGCCTGTTTTCTTGTTTTGTTAATGAAGCATCAGGACCTAAAATATATTTAGCGTTTCATGAATATGCAATGAATTGCTAAATATTTGCAACAAGGTTTGGCAGTGTGAACTTTCCTGAAAACTTACCAACCTGAACACTTAAAAATACTTTGAATCAGCAAGAAGTCAAACACAGGAGTTGATCAGCTGCTCTCTTTCCTCGAGGAAATTTCTAGTGGCTTTTGGTTTCTGGTCAGGGAATGCAGAAGAGCCGCCACTATGGATGAAATCTCTCCTGACCTCATTCAAATAACAGATGGAGGTGTTCAAAGGTTCCCCTGTAGGCTGATAGAACCAAATTGGAGTTATCATTATTATTATTATTATTATTATTATTATTATTATTATTATTATTATTATTATTACTATTATTATTATTATAAGACACAGTTGCTTGTTTTGCAGCTATCATCGAAAACAGGGCCTTTAGTGTACTCGGTGCGTTTGAAAACATTTTTCAGCTCTGTTAAACACCAATTTATTTATAAAAGACCAGTCATAAGTAGAACTAGACTAACTCCAAAACACTGCAAAATGGAAGCAGTTTTCCCAGACTGAAAATAGAAAGAAAAAGAAATCAGCCTACTTTGTCATGTTGGACCTCTTCCTTTACTTGGAATTAGGGTCATAGAATCAAAGAATGGCTTAAGTTGGAAGGGACCTTAAAGATCACCTAGTTCCAACTCCACTGCCATGGGCAAGGAATCTTGCACTAGAACAGGTTTCTCAGAACCTCATCCAGCCTGCTATTGAACATTTCCAGTGATGAGGCATTCAGAGCTTTGCTGGGCAACCTGTTCCCATGCCTCACCATGTCAAAGTAAAGAAATTCTCCTTGATATCTAATCTAAACCTACCCTCTTTCTGTTTAAAGTCATTACAGCCTTGCCCTGTCACTGATTGCAGTTGCAAAAAGTCACTCTCCAGCTTCTCTGTAGGCCCCAGGTTGAACAACTCCAACTGCATCAGTCTGTCTTCACAGGAAAGGGCTCCAGCCCTCAGATCTTCAGGTTTTCATAAAAGGATCTGGTTTTTGGCCCAATCACTGGTTCAGCTCAATGCAGCACTGGGTGCCTCCCTCACCTGCTTTCAAGAATGGGCAGAAAATTATCTGGCCTCACCCTCTCTCCTTAGTAACACTGTAATCAAACACTTTCAACAGTAAGTATTTTTAAATCATGGAAACTATATTTCAATACTGCTGCTGGTAGCAGAGTTTTAAATAGGGCTCTGAGTCATATCAGGGCTCTGTGTGGCTGCTCTCCTGGAAAGAAGCAGGCATAGCTGCATTAGGTGCATTTCTGCTGCTGAAGTGTGCAGGCTGCCTCGTTATTCCACACTCCTGACAGTAGCTGTTCATGCTGAAATCACAGGCTGCAAACTGCAACAGCTAAAAGGCAGATATCCCTCCTACTTAGTTATGCCTTTGGAAGGGTGGCACAGCTGTTTGAGGAGAGCTGGAGCAGGGAACAATAATCCTAGCATCCGTCCCAACCAAATTCCTCTGGGCAGTGCAGCAGGGCTGGAGATGTGATGTGCCAGACAGGACCATGGGATTGCTTAAATGACTCGGTTATAAGCAGAAAGCTGCCAAAAGAAGCTGCTCAAATGGCTTCAGACTGTGCCCTACAGATGCAAGACTGGTGTCCACCATTAGAGAAGATGTAGCATAAATGCCCTCTTTTTCTTGTGCTGATGTGTAGTGCTTCATCTGACTCGGGAGATCTCAGGGTTTTTCCTCTCGTGGCCAAATGAAAAAGAAAAAATGCATGGCTTTCTGCAAATTTCTAGTTTATTTTTTCTTTTCAGATTTTAAGATTCTCTGGGTTAGCACGCATGAAGATATTAGGAGTAAACAAAAAAGATGGAGGCAGTGTTTCTAGCCCCAAGTCTTTGAAAAACATACATTTGTCATTTCCATCATTCAGAATTAAAAAGGACGTACAACTTGAAACCAGCCTGAAATCTATAACCAAAGGATATTCTTCGATGTATAGAGAAAATACACAGAACAAGCTGACTGGAAAAGAGTTAGAAAATTATGAGGATGGTATTGTAATCTGTGGTTGCAGCCTTTTGCAGATTGTATTACATCTTATCAGGCATGCATAATTTCTAATAGCAAAAAATGTATTTCATGCAAATCCCCTTAGAAGATAGATGGAAGATAGCTGGTTTCTCTTACATTCAAAGAGGATTTCAAGTTGTTCCTGTCTGAGTTACTAAAAGTTAGGTTTCTTGACAAATAGGAAATCCTGACAGAAGCCAATATTAAAGGCATTCAAGTGAAGCTTTTAGTGCTTTCTTTTTCTGAACAGCCAGGGCAAATCGTTCTTTTTGCATTTTCTGAGACCATTTTAATTGTATTTAGAGCCAGCTCAGGTCTCCTGAATTCAGAAGATCCAGTGGAGGAGAAAATACCGAGCACTTGCAGACTGAATGAGTGATCAGCCTCGCCCTGATCCCTTAAAACTTTCTGTGACATTGATTCCTATTTTAAAACGCAGTAAGCTGTGATTGTTCAGTGTAATTGGCCCCAGGTGTCTGAGGCACATGATTGCCCTTTATTATGAAGTATTTCCATCTTGTTAGCACTAGAACAATGCAGGAAAGCTGTGTAATTCCATAACAACTTGATTCTATGTACAATGGGACAAAGAATTCTAAATCTTAGAAACTTACAGAGGTTCAGGAATTGTGGTAGGGCCTTTGGAAAAGGGTACATTTCAGATTGATAATATTTGGAGTAAGTATCTGTTTTCAATCTTCTTTTCTTTAAGGCAGTCTATCAGCATAAATTACTGTGTCACAAGATTCATCCAGTTTGTGTGCTCGTCATCTAGGGGAATCTAGGAAAGATTGTGCCTGCTGTCCCCAAAACTGTGAGCAAGGAGGAAATATTAGACCTCTGATTTTCACAGCAGGATAAAAAATGTTTTTCAGATTCTGAAATGCCTAATGGAACTTTAAAATATTCTCATGTATGAATCCATAAGCACTATAAATATTTCAACTAGCATTCCAAGTACAACAAACCACCATAATTTCCTCTGATTAAGTAAGGTTTATTTGCAACTCTGAGGGCCAGTGGCTGATGGACAGAGTGCCAAAGGATTTACTTGAAAAATAGCATTTGAATATATGCTGATTTCCCCAAATAATAGGAATAAATACAGTCACCTTACCACAGGAATACTCCCTTCTTGTTTTCGGTTATGTCATAAATCTTTCTATGACACAGAAGCTTGTTAACCAGAAAACAACACAATAACCTCTATGAGCACAGCCACTCCCCTTGAATAGCTGAGTTCAGATGTGATCAACAGTAAAATGAATGGTCTTCCCTTAGAAAGAATGACATATTAAAATAATCAATAGAATATAAGGGTGGTATGATGATGGCAGGCTTTTTAGATGTTGTTTGCACCAATCACACCTGAGACTTAATTGCTTCAATTTAAAGATATGAGGAATCTCACTGTCACTAAGAATGAAAAACATAGTAATCACTAGCTGACAGCAGATCCACACCAGATGTCTGCTGTCATCGTGCTGCAGCACTCACTGAGGCACGTATTCAGTTGGAAAATCTTCCATTTGTTGTTCTATTTCATTGTTTCTGATTATGCTTTCCTTTAAAACATGCTTTGGGGTAAAGTAGGTGTTAAAATCAGTATAGCTGGACTGTGTTCTCCTTGGGCTGATCAGACCTGTGTCTTTAGCATTGCTGACAGGGTCATGCGAGTCCAGTCTCTGAGGCAGCCTGGTTTGTGATCGACTGCCCGATGCTGGGCTCCTCTGTGCCAGGCTGGCAGAGCTCCCAGCTGGGATGAGATGCAGTGCTTAGGACTGGAGATATGGGACAATAATTTTGGAAACTCCTTCTACACCAAAGCCAGATCTGTCTTCAGACTCTGAACAGCATGATGAATTGCTGCAGTTTTTTTCCAGGTTCCTGGTGTATCCTGGTGCCTTTCATCAACTTTCCCCTTGTCCTTTGACAACAGAGTCTGTATGTTTTCACTAAAACGTAAAGTAGCACTTCCATAGGACACCATCTACACAAAAAATTATAACTCCTTCTGGTGAGGTATATTATAGCAGTCAATTACATTGTAGCATTCAGGGACCATTAGGAAAGACATATGTCCCTCTTATGTCTAATTCAATGCTTTTATTTCCAAAAGGTGCCAGAGCCCTGCTTCACACAGGGAAATTAAAAGAGCTGTAACCTACAGGGAAAAAAGGAAAAAGAAAAAAGAGTAGATAAAAGAAATTTAGGGGAAACAAAAAACCAAGCTAAACATGAAAAAGAAATTGTACATTAGGTTTTTACACACAGTTTAAGCAGGATAAATATACACAATGCATTATTTTCCTTCATTAGAGGCATCTTATAAGAATGGCAGGTATCAAAGTAAGAAAAATACATGTAAACATGGCTAAAAATAAAACTGCTTGACTGAGTGAATCAGTGAGGAACAATAATCCAGAATAATGGGCAAACATTGCACTTGGGTCTGAAGATGATATAGTGTCTTTTGTCAAACACAAAGAATGCATCTTAAAACAGTTCAGATTAGTAAGATTTCTGTCCAAGCAGGACTAATTATCTGACACCAGCAGGACAGGCCTGCTTGAAATACTTGTAACTATTTGCTTATCAATCAACAAAACCAGAGCAATAAAAATGACTGTTTCCCAGCAGGTGGCACTGAAGCTAATGAGTTCTAATTCACCTCAGCATCTTTCTGCAATCTTCAAAAAAAATTGGTAGATTTTCATCATGGAAGGCTTTCTCATTCTCTTTCTAGAAGTTCCCTATTGGATACCTCAAGGAGTCAGAACAAAAGAGGAGCCAACAGAATAATTTCAAGTATCACAAAATGTTGCCATTAAAAACTGTCGGGCTAAAAAGAGCCTTTTTCTCTCATAAATACTGGGAAAGAAAACTGTACAGCAGTACAGAAACTTGGCTGTATCATCTTTGCTTCAGAAGTCATAGATCATGATGTGCTGCCTAAACCCCTAGTTAGTCAGTTCAATCTACTTTTCTTGAAAAGCTTTGCAATTCAGACTAATATTCACCCTTTATATTTTAAAAATTATAGGCAAAATACTAACATGACAGCTGACAAAGCCCCTTGAATGTGGTTAGTGTGAGATATGTGGTGCAGCCCTGTGGAAGCACAGTGTGATAGATGGATGCTGTTCTGGCTTACCAGCCATCCTGATTTGTATGCAGCAATTCCGTCCTCATTCTGAGAGTTCCACATTATGCCGGGGATTATGATTGTTCTGAGACTCCTGATCCTTAGGAGAGGCATGCAGAGAAATATCTAAAAGCACTACGGTGCAGCAAAGTTGTAAAGGAACAGCTGGAGGGACGAGACATCGACAACAAAACAGGGAAAAAACAATCCCATAGGTCTTAGAGAGGTAATTGAATGACATCCTCTGTCCCTAGAATTCCTGATATTCTACCATTCTTTCTTCCTTGTCTATTATTATGTCACTGCAAATTATAACCCTGTCTTTAATAGTGTAGAAAAGATATGTGCTATGACTATTTTAAAGCTTTATATATCACTCTACCTTCATCATTTGTCTACTGCATCCTTGAAAGTCTACTAAGGAGTGAAAAATCCTGTTAGCTGACATGATCTGTTGTAAAGAAATCTTGTTTTTTTCCTTTTTGGGTTGTTTAAATTTTAAAGTATGTGCTTTAAAAAGTTATCTGTATTGCTGTCCCATTATATGAAAATGTTTAAATTTTAAAAGCAATTTACAAATTACTCTTCTGTACTCTATGCATTAGTTCATTAATAATGGATTTCCATGTGATGCTTTCTTATTGCTTTTTTAATGGAAGAAATTTAGCCAGTTGCTCTCCTAATTGTGACTTGATTATGTTCCAGTTTTTACAATAGACTTTCCTAAGATGAACTTAAACACAATTATCTCTCTTCAGTGTCAGTTCCCCTGAAAATGTGTATCTAACTGGTACAGCAGGACTGCTGCTTGTGCATTCACACAAGAAGCTGAAAGCAATCCGGTAGAAAAATTGTGAATTTGGGAAGCTATATTTATTAGAAGTGAATGCTGTAGCGTAGCCAAGCATACCTGCAAAGAATACTATTTCAATCCCAAAATAGGTCAGTGAAAAACATACTTTTTCAAGGTACTATGATAGAGAAACAAAAATCTCGAAAGAGTACAGAATTAATTTAATTAACAGAGGAGCCTAAAATTCAGATCTTTTATTAGCTAAGGCTAACTGCAAGGAGAATACAGTTGCACACATATACATATATTCTGACCAAAACTGTTGCTAAAAATATTAAAATTGTAAATCAGAGTTTATCAGAAGCCAGGAAGTGAAGGAAACAAGGTTTCCTGTGGAAGCCTCTGTATATATTATTAAAAGTGTTTTCCTGAAAGAACCTGGTTCATGAGCCTCCTCTCCTCTTCACAGGATCCAGGAGGGATTCAGATATACAGCACAGTGCAATCCAAGGTTTAAAAGGAAAGATTAGACCATCCCTGCAGAAAGTTGTTCTCTTCTGTATGGGTCACCATGCAGAGAGGGACAGAACCATGCAGCTGACAGCTTGGCAGCAGTTTGTTACACGGCAAAGGAATATCCAGCAGTGTGATCAAAGAACTGCTCAGCTTCTGAAGGAGAGTGGTTTTGAACTATTCTCAGCTCATCTTCTCAGTAGCTTATCTATTCCCCTCTCCTGTTCCTTCTGTCTCTCCCTTTCCCCCTCCTTGGCTAATCTCCTCCTTTCACTTTTTATTAATCTATTCTAACCCTTCCTACCTTCTCTGTGTCCAGTCAGTTAAACCTCTTTTCTAGAATTTTTCCTTGTTAGTCAGACCTGATTGTAAATATGGGAACTCAGTTGCAGAGTCTGGAGCCACGACACCCCTGAAAAGGCAGGAGCAATAACAGACACAGGAATATTCTTGTAAACAGGAACATCCTCTTAAACATCTGAATCCCCAGAACGGAGAATGCATGGACATTTGGGGAGGCAGGGACAGGGCTATAGCTCAGCAGACAACTAAGAAGCGGAAAAAACAGCATCTTCAGAGGACAGAAAATATGAGTTCTACCAAGTCATAAATAATCAAGTCAATAATACTTCAAAAGCTTTATAGTTTATTCAAATTTGCAGAATTTTGCATAAAATCAGGAAAATATATATTCTTTTTACCTCAGAAATCAACCTGACAAATATCAAGTTCTTGCTCCATAGGACGGAGACCTAATGAGATACCTTTAAGAAGACTTTTAAAATGTGTCAAATAACATTAGTCTTGTCCTCTGAAAACTCCTGGATTATTTCAGCTAAAACTCTCCCAAATAAAGAAACATATAAACCAGCACATATATAACATGTACTCAAATACTTAAAGTTTGATGATATTTTCAGCAACTACAAGGAGTCATAGGCTAGAAATTGCTTGGAAACTTTTATCATTAGCAGATGTATTGCCTTGTCAATAGTGTCGAAGAGGGAAATGATCCATTACTAAAACATGCAAATATTACAAAAACTGTATCTGTAATATCTGCCTGTCCTGCAGGTTCTGCAGGGCATTGCCTAACCTACACCTGTACAAGTGGCAAATAGCATTTTTTGTTAGCTAAGCTGGTTTTAAATATTGATCGATAAAGACCTTTCTGCTGTTGATAGTAAATTGTCTATTACTCTGGTGATTCTCAAGCTCTAGCACAAAAAAAAAGGTTGCAATAGGGCTTTGTATGGTCCAAATTACAAAAAATTACAAATAATAAAATATCGATGTATCTTTAAATTGTGTACAACCTTTGCCAACAATACCTCATTCTTTGATAAGTGTCAAAAGGATGATAGGTTTTTTTCTGCAGATTTTCTTCATAACAACAAAGCTATTATTGTAACTCAACCCAAGAAAAATATGCTTTGTTTCAGCCAAACCGCTGGAAGAGCCCAGCAGAGGTTGGTAGCACATACGTTATGGGTTTGGCTGGCTGTGGTTTCATAACTCTGATCAATAAACTAATTGAGCTGTGTCAAATTGGTCTTCTGGGCTTTTACTCCTATTAGAAGCAATTCATACTCAATTTTGGAATAAACACATACGGAAGGCAGGCACAGTGGTGTCTCCTCTGTGAATAGCCTGGATGTACTGCACATCTTCTCTCTCATTTTCCCTTGTTGCTCAGTCTGGTAGGATAAATACAGTTTCCATTACCCTGGAGTTTCTTAAATTTTTACTTGATTGTAGTAAAACTCTCTTTTTAACCTTGCAACAACTTTAAACATGCCTTCCTGCTCTACTACTGTTCATCACCAACTTTTCTGATCTGAATCCTTCACTGTCTTGCTGAGGCAGTGCCATATTTTTCACTTTCATTTATCAGGCCTTGCAAAATCTCAGTCCTGTGTTGTTTTCACTGTATGTTATTTTTGCTATACTATGCATGTGAAATCCAAATGTGAGAATCAATAATCTTTGCATTTCGATTAAAAGGTCGAGAGGAGGTAATCAGGTACATGACTTTTATTTATTTACTTATTTATATATTTTTCTGGTGACTTTCAGTTGCATTGAGATATGTCTGAACTGCATTTCGAAGATTTTACTACAGGAATCTTGCCTCCAGAACTACTGGGACATTTCAGCTTCACTATTGATTTAACAGTGTCTCCAGAGCTTTATTTCAAAACAAATTCCAGTAGGCATGCACAGATTGTCAACTTCCAGAGCATTAAATGTAAATGCAACAATGTCAGGGAAGGAATTCCTATATACATTGCTGTAGCTTCAGTTAATCCAGCATCTGTCTAGGTCTTTTTTTATCCCACATACAGATCATTCTCATACTGCCACTTATAACCGCACAGGTGAGTTTCTCTGGAGATCTGCAGTCCTGAGCATAATAGTGAGGAGTTTCCTTGAGAACCCTGTTTGCCACAAGGGTCAGGATCTGAGTTTGTACTTCGCTTTCCTCTGGTCTTCTGCTGTTTTCCATTAGATGTACACAGGGAGATTTTCATGCCAAAGAACTTTGTGCAGTGGTGCAACAAAGAGGTAGAGGCAGATCCTCCTCAAGTAATCAAAATAACATCAAGATGAAGCTAAACTTTAGGAAGTGTTCCATTAGTATTTGCTCTATTAACAGGAAAAGGTTTTGTCCTTATGATCAGCTAAGGCTTTAAAACATGTTAATTTTAATAACAACCTTAAACCTTTTATTCTGTCATAATGAAATGATCAGTATATTCTACTGCTGCAAGTTGTGCAAACCTTTGAGTATAATATCATTATGACTTTAGTTCTTAGAGATACAGGTATTAAGGAAGGAAATTTTGTGTTTGCAAAGTTTCCTAGGATTTGGTGGTTGAAAAAAGTCTGAAATGTTGTGACTTTCCTGGTAGCAAGAACAGTTCTTCAAATTGTTTTCTTTGAGTTCTGAGTTTTGGGAGTTTTTTTGAGAAGGGAGACCATCTTTTGCACTTTGCACACTTAAGATATGATCCTTCTAGAAGTTCCTTTTAAGGTCAGAGGTAGGATGTACAATTACTTTGTGACTACTTTTTTTGTTTCCCAACTGCACTTTTCTGGAGAGATAAATGTAACATTTAACAAATTCACCCTGAGAGTTTTACTGTTCTGCCCACACTTAGTGATTCCTCCACTAAAGAGTTAACTGGAGCTTTTGATGGTCAGTACTACTACCTTTCCTATCAACAAACAACAACCTTTAATCTGCTTCCAGAAGTGATTTAAACCTGCCCTAACTGAAACAGTGAGTACCTAGAAAGGTTGTGATGGGAAGACTCCTGAGTTATGCTCTGGCAAAAGCACATTTACCATGAACAGAGGATGTGGAGAAAATCAATCAGCTGTCATTACTTCCCTGGAAACATCCCATAATTCTTGCAAAGAACAGATAAATTGTCCTGCAATTGACCCAATTGATGGGAAGGAGTTCATAGGACATATATTACAAAAAACCTTACCCTTGACCATCAAGGCATGTAAGCAGAAGTAAAGACAATATGGAAACTATTTCCTGAGGAAAAGTTTAAACTTACAATAGACTAAACCCCGTGGGTGCCACTCACCCAGTTTACTCTGGGTAACAGGAGATGGTCCTGTAGACTGGCTGTGCTACACTTATTGCTCTGCCAGCACCTTAGTAAGTATTTGCCAACACTTATCAGACTTTTCTCTCTGAGCACCCGGCAGTGGCTGATTAAAATGACTGAAGACCAGCATCTTAAAGTCAAAGTAGCATGTAATTGCCAAATAGGACATAAGATTTAGGAGTACATTAGCACAACAAAGAGACCAGCCTGCTTTTTCCCATGGACTGGGAGAGCTAGGGGATATGCTTGATGGGGATAGGTAAGATTAATTTGTGAATGTTTTGCTATCATTAAACCCTCAAGTCAACCGATAACTAATATGTCAAAGAATTTTTAAGTAGTAAAATGTAAATAGAATTATTCTTGGAAGAATTAAATAAAATTAAGAGACAAAAAATAAACTTACATATTTTGTATCTCAAAAATCATGTTTTGTTTTCCCGAGGAATATGGTATTACAACATTAACTTATGTGGCAATTTCTCCCATAAGTTTAGGATTAGGTCCAGTCTCCACTCTCCAGCTCAATAAATCTGTAATGAAAACCAGTGTAATACCCAACATATTAGTAAATCCATACTTCTATCCCTTCTACATGTGTTTATTCTTTACTAATGCACCAAAACTTTTCCCCTACAAATTGGTAGAAGACCAATAATGAATAAATCATTCAAATAAGCCTTTTAGCAAAGCTGTATATTAATGATAATCATCAATATCTGACATTCCCTCGGGAAGAAATTCAGTCTTTAAAGCTATTTGCTTTGGGAAATGTTTGGGCAACAGGCATTCTTGTTGCTTCAAAATGACAGCAGGGAGTCTGAAGCATACTGTTATCACCCTCTTGAGTAGATGTGACTACATTTTCAACCTATTGAAATTCCTGCTGCGTTGCTTTGTATTTAATCACAGTCTTTATTGGCATTTATTCATTGTAACTGTACTTTATTCATTTATTCACTTAAATGTTTATACAAAATTAAATATCTAAAACTGTGGCAACATCTTTTATGAGCAACAAATAAAAATTAATCCTGCTTGCATTGCATGTGCACGTCTATTCAACAGATGCCCCGTTATTGTTTGATAGATGCCTGTGCCAGAAAAAGAGCTAGAAGCATATTCTGTTTAGTTTAGAATTAATTGGTTCTTAAAAGATTTTCAGTTTTCTATTTATCAGATGCACACACATATGTTTATGCATACACTTATTTTATAGTAAGAGTGTCAATTGTACTTTCTACAGTAAGAATTCTGATTATTTGCCACAGTCAGAATTCTGATTAAAAGGGAGCATGACAAATCAGAATCTTCACTGCTAAAAGCCAGTCTATTTTCATTTTGCATAGATAAAGACTGGGGCCAGTACGGGCTGATTGAGAGTATGAACAGTGTTTCTCATAATTACTTTTAAAAAAAAAGAGTAAGTCCTTACTATTAAATTACTTTTGTTTTCCATGTAATTTTTTTTTTTTTCATTTTCTGCCAGGAAATAAAACCAGAAAGGTTTACAACCTTTGACCACCACCATGCAACTAAACCATAGTAATAAGTGCCACATCCAGTTGTTTCTTGAATGCCTGCAGGGATAGTAACTCCTCCACCTCCCTGGGCTGCCCATTCCAATGCTTAATCACCTTTTCAGGGAAAAAATTCTTCTTGATGTCCAACCTGAACCTCCCCTGGTGCAGCTTGAGGCCATTTCCTCTTGTCTTGTTGCTGGCTGCCTTTGAGAAGAGGTCAACCTTCATAGGCAGACAGAATTACATTTTTTTTCTCAAATGAGGGAGATTTGGTCCACTCCAGTATTCCTTTTGGAATATTGGAATATTGGTCAGTTGGTCAATTTGGTCAATTCCAATATTCCTTTTGGGAATATTTAGCAGGACTAAATATTCCCAAAAGGCATGTCTCACAGCATGTTTTGCATCCCCTTTTGTTCTGCAAGTCAATGTCTCAAACTGGGCATTGTAAAGAGAGAACATGTTACATCTTCAATAACGAGACCCATGAATAATTTCTCTGCATGTAACTCCAGTACCTTTTCTCTAACTTCTTTCATCTGGAAGGATGTGTCTGAATCGTTTCTAGCACAATTATTTCCTCTTTGTACTTGCAGCACTCCGGGCCCTCATCAGAACCGAGCTTCTACAGGTACAGTGTTTATCTCACATTTTAAATGCTGATCCCAAAAGAGAATTTCTGGGGGAAAAAATAAAACCAGGAATCAAGAACAGGGGTTTTGGTCAAACAGCTGTGTCTTCAGGCACTTAATTTTGAAATTGCCTCATGGTAATCAAATAAAGACCCTCCTTTTCATCAACAAAACCCCTATGGCACTTAATTACTTGTTTCTGGGCCACAGTGAACAGTTCTGTGTCTCTTTTGTGCCTAAAACACAATGTGACTCACAAGAATCTTTACTCTTCCTTAGCTGTGGCATCCTGCTCTAGAGCATATGTTCTAACCACATGGCATAAACCCACAGGAGAAGATACCCCTGACTGCTCAAAAGTCACCATACTCACTTTGCACTGACCTTGAGCCAGGGAGAGTACGCTTCAATTAGCAGACCATAAATTTGAGCATTGGCTTGGAGTAAATATTTAAAGTGTTTACAGAAATAGGAATGACACAGTCACCAGATTAATATCAGTATTTCACATCATATCCTATAGCTTGATAGCAAAGATAAGATGGCAAACGGGGGCTGAAATTTCTGCCTGCTCTGTGGTTGGTTTAGCCCTTTACACAAACTTCAGTATGTAAACCTGGGAAAGAATTAATGAGTGCACAAAGGTGTGTCTATCCAGGTTGGATTTAGGAACGTTGGTATCACAAAGAGGGCTTGAAGCCAAGTTCTT
This sequence comes from Falcunculus frontatus, assembly GCA_013398115.1. Taxonomy (NCBI): domain Eukaryota; kingdom Metazoa; phylum Chordata; class Aves; order Passeriformes; genus Falcunculus; species Falcunculus frontatus. The sequence continues at coordinate 740,562 of VZRV01010155.1, read as the reverse complement.
CACTTCAGCAACTCCTCACAATTACCCTAAAAGTTCTGTACACCGAGTTTTGTGAATCCTGTTTTGAACTACCTTTCTGGTCATTAAAGTACGTGTCTAATCATTGTGTGGAAATTGTACCTAACTAACTTGTGGCTGGGGATGCTGATAAGTAGAACTAAAGAGGCAGTTTGGCTCACTACTGCATTGAACCAAAATTCCCTGTGTGAGTCCAGGCTGAGGAGATTATCATTAAGCAAGAAAAAAAATCCTCTTTGAAACAGTATTTCATGCAGTAACTTCAGACTGATGGAACTATTTCCGAGAATTATAAACTACTCAAAGTAATGGTGATAAGGAATTAAATGGCAACTAGAAGCAAGCTATGGACTTACATTTTAGGGCCACCAGAGACCACTAAGGTCATCGGGTCCAACCTGCTGCCTAGTGCAGGCCAAATAATTTTATCTAATAGTTCTTGCAATAGACAAAAGTTTTTTTCCTGTGGTGCAAGTTAGTGTTGCTTTTAGCCGAGCAAGAATATAGCCTTTAAGAAAACATCCAGTTTTGATTTAAACACTTCCAGCTTGAATAAGTCCTTCTCCAGTAAAAAAAATAACTAAAAAAAATCAACAAAAAAAAACCAGTGTTCACATAGCTACTAACTGGAATGTAAAGAAACAAAGGCGGTAGTTTTCTGAATTAATAAAATTTGTGTGTTGCACAGAGACCAAATAGTCCAGAGTCAGCCAAAGATGTATTTTTTTGTTTATTTCCTTTATTCTTCCATACATCACTGAGATTTTAAAGTAGGTTAATTCTGGAGTTTGAAAGGGTTTTCCTAGTGGTTCACAACAATATAACTTTGGACATATTCCAAAACCATGGCAACTAATAGAAATCTTTCACTATCTTAGTCATGCTTTGGAGCAAACTCAATGTCTAAAACATGTTCTAAAATACTGACCTACACAATGCACTATAATGTGAACCTTTTATGACTAAAATTACACTTACAATGACTAAGTAGTAAAGGTAAGTGACATCCTGAAATTAAATTTATATCCTACAAAAAAATAAAAGAAAAACCTTATCCTCAGTACATGGTACATAACCTCACCAAAAGAAGTTTTATTCTGCTGACACTTATACTAAAATAAATAAGAAAAGAAAAGAAAAAGCTAAGATAGTCAAAGAGTGATCATAAAATGGATCAAAATCATAGTGCAAATATATATATGTATATTTACACAATATCTACAGTAGCTGAATATTAAATAATAATGGAAGGAATTTTATCTTAGCACTTCAGTGTCTCTAGGAAGATCCTCTACATAGGTCTCTGTCACAAAGAGACAGTCCAGAGACTGTTTCAGATGAGGATTTGTTCTATCACACTAATGTGATGTGAGGTTATATGTCCAAAGGAACAAAAATAACTGTCAGAGAAAATTATCAGGGTCGTTTGACTCCCTCCTGGAATTTGTTTCAATAAGTTGAGAGTGAATGGAGTATCAAAAACTTGGAGATGACTTAACAAAATCTAATTACATTCAAGAAACTGTTGATACCTCTGTTACCAAAGCTTAAGGATAAATTCCCAACTCCCATTGTACCCCTGTGCAACCTCCCTCATCAATACTCTGGGGTAGGATAGAAGAAAGCTTCTATTGAGTGACTCCTTTATCACTCTTGCTTCAGCCCAGCATGAACAATCTAATACAGAAGAAAAAATAACTGATACTAACCACAGAGCCACTTATCTTTGATTAACCTATCCATGAAGAGGTTTAGGGTTTGAACTACAAATATTTGAGTCTCACAACAATCTCAGGTCTCCCTGATCAGCAAAACTGCCACCCTCCCCTATCACCATCCTTGTTTTTTGATATGTCATAATTACCAACAGTGGCTCAAAAGCTGTCGTGGAATATATTTTTGGTCTTTTCAAACCAAGCAAAAGTCCTTTGTATGACGGTATCCTGAGTAGATGGATACCAAATCAACTAGTAGAAAATGCAAAGGAAGGAATGGCAAGTTTTCAACAAGCTTGAAAAAATTTAAACCTGATGATATTTTGTATCAAAAATGGCTCCTGATCTGGCTGTCAAGCAGAGTAAAGCAGAGCTTAATTGTTTCAGTGTGAAATAATGCAGTTCTGTGTAAGGTGAACCTTCATTTTGTACATCATTTTTCTGTGGTAAAATGATGATCTTCTGTAAAGTAAAGGGATTTGACTGGTAACAGAAAACAGTACAATGAGCAGAAGATCCAGAGGAGAGCTCACAAAGAGCAGATAATGTTTAATGAATGTTGGTAACAGCCTTCTTTCTTTGACCAAAACACCAGTTTGCATTTCTGAAATGTGCCAGAAAGCATTCTTTGACTATCAGCAGCCAGGAACCTAAGCTGTTTTCAGTAAGGCTTCATTTGTGATATGAATGTTTTTTGTTGAATTATGTTAAATGAGGAGAAGCAAGTGTTATTTTCAATCCTCAAAAACCCCACAAAATCGCAAAGTTGTGTCTCCAGTCCCTCCTATGAACAGATTTAAGAGATGCCTGCTGAACAGTTGTCTCAGACTTCCAAATCTCTACTTAGATTTGCAACCTCTTCATAAGGACTTACAATACATTAATTTCTCAATAATCACTGCTTCCTTTAAATCATGATTTATTACTACCGTGTATACCAAAAGATTACTTTACAGAAGATAACCTTCTGCTATTCAGGTGGAAAGTGTAAAATGTACTTTTTAATGTTCCTTTGTGCCTTCTGTAATACCTAGTCGTTACACAAGAGCAGCAAATGTTGCATATTGTTGTATATTGTTGCATATTGTTATATATTGTTACAGTAAAAGATGGTTTGCAGTCAGTGCCACCAGCTGGAAAGGTGTGATCCCAGCTCAAAGGTTTGTTAGGGACTGTACCATCCTCAGGGATGTTACCGACTCACAAGATTTGAAATACAGAGACATTTTACACAGTGCTTTGTGGTGCCTGCTGAGTGGTTTCCTGGAGGTTGCATCAATTCACCACACTCATCAACTGATGGCAGTAAACAAGAGCAATTTAATTACTATTAAAGACCGCTTTCTTCCTCTGGATATGAATGAGTAACTGCCAGTGACTTTAAAAAGAGGTACTAATCTGAACCCAGGATCTAACTCTGTGTAGTTTGGTTTTACTCTATTGCTTAGTGGTTTCACTGCTAGTCCAAGGACCTAGATCATGTTTGCAGGTGTCTGTTTATGGCTCCAGCAAAACTTTATCAAAATGCTCTATCAACATCCTCATGGCCTTATCCTCTAAATGCAGATGTTTTCACATACTGGAATATCCTCAGCATACTGGAAGGTCAACATCAAAAAAGAAAACTGCTACATTCCACATGCAGCCTGGACAAGGCTGCACATGGGAACATTGCTGCTGGGGATCGTCTAAATCAAGGTCTGCTCGGAGGTAACACACCAGAGCACTGCACATGTTGCTCAGTTTTCCTCTTCTAAAATTTTGCTGTGCTGGTGGAGGTCACTATAAACTCTTAAACACTGTGGTTGACATGCAAATGTGGAGCCAGAGTCTGCCCACATGGTGACAAATAGGGAACCACACAGATGTACCAGCACGGCTTACACTTCTCCCTCCAAGTGGCCCAGGAAAGATCCTCCTTCTCTTGGTCTCATGGTCCAACTTGCCTATACCTAATAATTAATAACAAAGCTTGGGCCAATATTATCCAATTAACTGAATTCATTCCTTAGAGTCATGAATTTAGGCCAAAAAAAAAAATTAAAAATTAAGAAGCCAGTCTAGTTGGTAAGATATAAATTCCACCTTGCAACCACTGCAGTAGGAGTTTCACTCTTGGAAATTCACAGGAAATTATTCAACATTAGAAATTAAAATGCTGGAGAGCTCATTATACTTTTAAGATTACCAGCTATGTAGGATTTCATGACTGGTACAACCCCCAAGAGCTCTGAAACTGTATCTTTACCATGGTTACTTTGTCAGGCTCAAAAACACGCATTTTGCTCGTCACTATTGACAGTAGCCTAGTCCTAGCCTAGTTATAGCCTGGTCTCCAAAGGCTAGATTCACCTGATCTAGTTTTAAATTCTCAAATGAGATAACTAATGTGTGCCTGTAGTCAAGTACATGTACTATCCCCATGGCTAGTGACAGGTTACAGGATTTTAATAACTGCAAGGACTCAATATGAGGTTTTCCCGACTCTTCCTGTCTGCTCTTGCCTTTGCCAGTGAAAAGGTTTGTTCCAGTTTACATAGTTGAAACTGCAATTGACTAATGACCAGGTGAACATCACCTAATTTATTTTAGGCTTTCTTAACTTTGCATAATTTCGTGCTACAGCACCTATTGCTGTTGTAATGTAGACATATGACCCGTAAATAATAGATATCGGTTAGAGGTAGCTATTCTGGTAGTTAGTCTAAGTAGAATAAAGTATCTATGGTTTCAGAATAACAATGTGGTGTAGTGCAATACAAGTGCAGGAGTGGCCACAGAAGCATGGCCCAAGCACAGAGGCTTCAGGGCTCTGCACAGCTTGCCTGTTACCCACATCTGGGCACCAAAGGAATGAAGCTCCTGAAGCTCAACGAAACTGATTTCAGGAGTCACCAAGAGCACGAGTATCCGGCATATGCAATAGACACCATATAGAATTAAATTTAGGAGTAATTTGAAATTGCAAGCTGAAGAAGAAAGACCTTAAGTGTAGGATTTCTTGGAAAGCTGAAGTAGCCCCAAATTTACACTTGGTTGAGAAGGAAGAAATTATCAGCATCCTTCTCCTCATGGCAAAATACTTGAGATGCCGAGTATTCAAGTAACCTGACTATTGAAATAAAGAGGAAAAGCGGCATATAGTGGCTGGGGGGGAAAAAAAGAGTGAAAGATAACTTAAAAAAAAAATTTTAAAATATTCAACCCAAGACTTATGAAGACTGATTTATAACATTGCTGACTGCTCACATCTGAAAGCAAAGCATACTTGACCTATGTTGTGTATATACAAAGTACTGTAGCAACCCTAAGTATTCTGACATTAAGGCTGCAAGGGCCATCTTTTAAAATATGTCTAGGCACCAAAAATCGTGCCTAAAGGGTTTTTCTTGGAAGACATGGGAAATTAGATCCCTAACACCCGCGAGCCAGGGTTAGCATATCCTTAGGCTAATGATATCCCCAAACTAATTTGCTTACCTGCACTTTTAAGGTTTCAAAAATATCTGTCTCCAAGTATGTGAAAGCTGGCAGCTTGAATTTATATTTTTGACAGGGCTGTCAGGAAGAGACATCAAACTGAAGGCTTTGAAGCATTCAGAAAAACAGTGGAAAGCTCTTGAAACATCTTAACACCTGATCATGGGCAGGTTTACCCCACAGTAGAATGGATAATGCAGACAAAGCACAGCTCAAGCTGTAGCTAGTCAGGAAAATCAAGCCTGTGAAGAGGATTTTGAGGGACAGGATCTGTGTTTTTCTTTTATTTTTTTTAAGAACCTGTGAGTACAACTAAAAAACAATATGAAAAATGTACCTATATCCTTAAGAAATTCTTCCAAATGTCACACAATTTTCACAGCCAGAGTGACTTCAACACCTTGAGAGACTTATTGTCAGGTTTACTATCCTGATTCACAACCTACTTAGGTGTATCAAACAGAAGTTTAAAAGGCAACTTGATCACAGTTCATAAGAACCCAGAGGAAAAGACTTCAGATATTTGGGACACGTTAATCTGACAGATAGCAGCATTAAACGATTCCGTTTCTGGGTAAGTTGAAGACAGAAAAGTAAAAATTAAGAAGAAGAGACAGATTTTAAGAAGAACGGCAATTAATCATTGCAGCTTGCCAAGGTAAGTGGCAAATTTATCATAACTGAGGCTTTAATTCAAGATTGAATGACTTTCCAAAGGATGGGATGCAAACAATTAATTTTAGGGCTAGATAGAAAAAGGGAAAAAAACTTCCTGAGGGAGGATATTTTCTGTCCTGTGATATGCACACATCCAGGCTGTGTCATCCCTTGGCTTAAAATGAATGTATCTATACTTAGCTGCCTTTCATGATGAACAAGAGATGAGCACATACCACAGGATGTACAGCATGCATTCACTGAACTTAGCATGGAGCACTCATCTTTTGGCCATACAGTGTGCCTTTTTTTTTCTTGAAAAATTAATTACAGTTAATTATTATGAATCATATCTGCACTGCTTCTTAATATGTTTAAACTAAAATGTTGTCCTAGGCTTCTCTTCTATCATAAATTGAATGAAAAACAGATCAAAGATGAAGGAAAACTACTATATAGTGTGAAAATTGTTTACATTAAAGAATGTACAGTGACATTTCTGGTTTTTGCTTCTGCTGTCATTTGTTTGCATTTGCTTTCAATGTCATTATTTCCAAATAAATGAAAGTTTTAGATATTCCAGAGACTATATTCCTTATCAAGGGTAATATAAATAAGAATAGATTTTATAACAGACTTTTTTTTCCCCAGAACAAAACATAAATATATAGGTAAAAGAATGAGCCATTAGTTTTGAAGAGATTGTATCATTCTGTATCAACCATGAATTTTCATCTGAATTGTATGTTCCTAAAATTCAATGAAGCTTAAAAGATAATTAGGAAACCTTGACAGAGAACAAGTTACTCTGTATTGGACACTCCCTCTGGGACATTTTAGTCAATTAAGAGTGGTCACAATTGAGATGGCAGCAACTGAAAAAAGGGGAAATTTCTTGTGCAAATTACTTTGAAACTCTTGTGTTTCAAAAATCCATATATCCATTGGCTTTCCCCTGAATAAAATTCCAGGGGGTTATTTAGAGTTCATTTAAATTCTGTCGGTGGCATCTAGACTCTGATTTGCAACATGTTATTCAGTTAGGCATTTAGAAAGAACGTGGCAGGACCTAATCTTGCCGCTTGTTATTTATGCTGCAAATAGTCCTCTTACATTCACATAACTAACTTTCATCAGACATATTAGTTATATATTCAGTATTATTCGAAGAAAGGTGAGGAAATAAACTGGAGGTAGGATGGGAGTACTACTTCTTTTCCAAATCCATCAGTTAGTTTTGCAAGAGGGATTTCTTTTCTCCACAGACCTTGCCTCTCTTACATCCCTAGATTATCTCAACAGTAATTATGCAAATTAACACTTTTTATTTTAATATTCTGACTCATCATCTGGTTTGAGGTTTTGTAGTACCTCCTAGGTTTTTGGAAAGTGTTTCCTCAGGAGGGTGAATTAAACTGGAATATTGACACCGAGTGTGACTGATAATTTTCTGAACACACCAATGGAGTTCTGGAGTTTGTCAATCTTCAAAATATATTAATTACTGTATGGATATTATTGAAGTGGATCTTGGTGGAAAAAATTTTAATCACTGTCCAACTTGTTCTTCAATCTTATGCACTCAAAAAAAAGCAGAAACTTTTCCAAATGTACTTTCCTATAAGTTTCAATCTTTTATATGCAAGTGGATTTTGTCACGATTGTTTCTCTACAAGTGATTTAAAATCATACAAGTGATTTTAGATACTTAACTTCAACCAACATAAGCAATGCAAAATATTGTCCTACTTTCTCGGTGTATTTACAAACAATATTTAAATATTAACTTACCATTAGCAGTCATGAAAACCTTTGACTGTATGTATACTGGAAGTGGAGGTTTCCTAAGCTCCAAGTGCTCTTTTTCACCACATCTCCCTCATCTCCTGTGGTCAGGACAAAGGCAGACTTTCAAATGACTCTGTGGGCTGCTAACTTTGGCTTATCTTCGTACACAAACTTTTCGTGGCTGCTTCCCACTCCATTGCATATTTTTCCAACATCAAAAGAATCTGAGGCTTTCCATATCTCCCAGCTGTCTAGCCCACGTGATTATAGGATTTGGAGCTGATGCATTGTTGTTATTACTAGCTACTAGCTGGAACCATACTGGTGGACCACGACTCGAGTGTCCTACACACAGTAAAATGTGAGAACAAAAAGATGCTTTGTGACTCCAAACACCTTATGGTCCTTCCAGACATATGAGAGAAGCTAGGAATCTAAGAGAACAGTGCAAAAGAAAGAGTCAGATCTATAATTAATCATTAGCAGTTGTAACTGATACTGAAGAAAAACACTCTGAGAGAATAGAGGATTAACTCTCACATGGGCAAAAAGACTTTTAAAGTTTAATATGTCCCTTCAAGGACACTGTAAATTGAGTCACTATGGAGTTAAATGCTTTTACTTCTCTCCATTAGTTTGGTCACATATATATGGAACAGCCTGTTCTAGTGGAAAGTGTCCCTGCCCAGTACAGGGAGGGTTGCAACTGATGTGCAAGGTCCCTGCCAACCCAAACCATTCTATAAGTGACTTTATGTTTCAAATAGAAAACATGTCCATTTTTCTAACTGCAAGCTCTGCCCAAACAGACTGGGCTTTCACACAAAAAGACTGTATTTCTATTCCCCTCAGCGTTAGCAGTAAAAATGGCCAGACCAGCTGGGTCCTTATTTTCTCCCAGTAATGCACTCAATAACAGTTTCCATATTCTGCTGCCTGTACCAACTTGAAATCCAGTTATGCCTACATTGCAGACTTCTGCAGGCATAGTCCTGTGGTCCACTGATATGAAAATGTCTTACAGAAGCTTCTGTCATAAGCATACTTGAATTTAAAAAAGAAAAGCTAAACAAAACAACTCACAAAAAACCCAGAGCTTTTAGCTGTTAAATTTGTTCAGCTGCTTAGCTTGTTTAATTCAGAGGTAATCAAACAAAGTATGCAATACATAGCTTTCACAAGAGTAGCTGCATCCTTGTTTAGAAAGAATTACTGCTAAGGCACACCACTGTAGAAAAATCTTTAAATCATTCCTAGTGAAGACACGGCCCTTAGTGAACAATTCTGTTGATGATCCACGGAACAGAGCAGAGTTTGCAGCATAGTTGTATTGACTTGGTAGCACTGGGCAATTTTCGAAGAAATTGGTAGATTCTTTGTTTCTAAAACCACCGGATTTAATACTGAGCTAATATAGAAACAAATCTGTTGAAGTTTTTGTGCTTCCTTTTTCCTGCATTAAGCTTCATTTTAGTGTACCACTACTGAAATATATATACGTATGAAGTATCAACAATATAATACTGGTGCACGAGATAAGAGCCAAGGCAGGAAAAAGGCAGGAGAAATCTATAATTAGATTTTTCTCAGTGCATCCATCTTCATTTATCCAAGAGGCCAGAGTCATTATTATTTACTCAAGAATCTCTTTAGAGAGTAAAACTGTAAAGATTTACTGCATATTATGAGAATCTGTGAGTATATTGAAGTTCCCTAGTTCAATTATTTGTCACTTTTACATTTGATTAAAATGGGAAGAAAGTTATACCGGTGTCTGTATGTTTGGTTTCTGATTATATCTTCCCTCTCCTAAGTTGTTTCTATAATGGAAGAGGGGTAACTGTGTTTCATTTCTTCTCTCACACTTTTTTCATCAGCTGATATAAGCTTGCCTGTAAAGTTCTTTGTGTTTGGTAAGAGAAGATGATCAAATTTGTTAAGAAATTCATGACAGAAAGTCTTAACTAGAGCAGTTGTAGTTTTCACAGCCATCCTTTGAGCTCAGTGGAGCTTGAGGCTTAGATGCAACAAGGTCTCTTTCAAGATAGGGGTACCCCAGACCAGTCTGGATTCAAGAATGAAGTCCTTGATTTGTCTTGGCCTGTTACAGCAAAACACTTTTTCAGGATCAGTCCTATGAGTCATAGTGCAAAGGCATTTAATTTTAAATTTTAAATCTGATTATCCTGTATAATGTGAAACTGCTGTTTAGCGAACAGCCTTACTCAACAAAAACGGTACTATGCACATACATAAAAAAAAATCCCAAATCCAAGCCCAAACCCAAACCCCAAAGCACCCTAGTTCACAACAGATTACTTATCCTTACCTAATCTTTGTTTATTCTTGATAAAACATACAGGGCAAACAAAATCTTCTGTGAATAAAAGAAAGCTGTAATATAACCTGTTATCTACATTTCTATATAGGAGATATTTTAAAAAGTGATTTATTTTTATTTTCTCTAAAATGAGGACATTAGCAGACAGTATAAATGTGAGACTTAAACCACTCCAATATCAGAGTTAAATGTGCTCAACCTGTTGCAAAGTAAAAACTGAGAGCGTACAGTTCTTTTTCAGATTCAAATATTAGCTATGGTTTGTGTCATTTTTTAAACTTAATCAAACCCAAAGGCTCAGCCTGGGTTCAGTTCTCACTGTACAACACAGTTCTTGTCCAGATCTAGAATCCTACTCCTTGTCCACAACTTTGCAAACTGCATCGAGTCCCTGTGCTCATCAAGGTCATTAAGGCTGATTGCACAGCTCCGGGTACTGGCATTAGGCAATCCAGCTGCAGAAACAGGGCCAAGTCTAAGGCAAGCCATAGCTAATGAGTGTCAAGAACAGCAAGCCAAGGGATGATAGATTTTTAAATGATGCACTTAACCCCCAAGCCAACAATCAATTACAAATAGTTAAATGCACACAGGTCTCCCACAAGCGCGGGTTCTGGGTCCTTTAAAAGGAATGTCGACAGAAAGAGGAGTCCTGTCCTTGCAAACACTGATGGGACTAACTTTATGGAAACAACATCAGTGGAAGAGCAGACATTTAGGTACAGCATGTAAGATTTTAGTAAACTCTTAAGTGTTCTTACTTTAAAAACATCTCACATACATATTCAGACGTTAGATAAAAAACAAATCTTTTTCTTTTTTTACATGATTTTAATAAATCTTCTTTTGCAGTTGGGGAGCTGATTGAGAATGGAATTGTTTCTTTTGTTTTATTTTTGAAATACTGTTCTGTTTCTTTTGACCCTGACAGTATCATGCTTTTTTACTTTTAAAATACCTATTAATATCCACATTTTCCATTGTGTGGATAAAACCTGCCACTGTGCTCTCAGAAAATATTTTGGAACCTTCAGAAGACAGCATAAGCGTATTTCCAGTCTAAGGTGGCAAGCTCAGCAGCCTGCATTTGCAAAGGCAATTTATATAGCAACAGTGTAATCACAAAGGGCTTACATTTTATCTTCAATGAGAAAAAAATGTTTACTGCAATTACAAATGTTTTATAGAAGAGATGAAATCTCATATCGAAGAATAAACCAGTTCACAATGACTTTGAAATGTAAAGGTTAATATTTGTATGCTTCATAAGCAAAATTCTGCTATAATTTAAAAACAGATAAATCCTTTGTACATAAACATAAATCCTTGCAGGAATATATAAAGAGCATGCAAGAATCTGAAGCAAGCCCTGTAATTTCCTGAAGAACTGACCAATTTTCAACAAAATAATTTTGGTGAAAAAAAATTCTGTGCACATATATAAGCTTGCTTTAATGCAAAGTAAATTTGCAGTCAAAGATAGGAGAGCTAAAGACATTCATCTGAGAAAAGACAGGACCTCAACGGTTCATTTCCTATTCTGAATCTCAGGGAAAAAAATGTTTACATTCAGTCTCTCATCTCTCAGGAATGACTAACTACCCGGCTACTATTACATTGTCCCTCCTGAAGAGGGACATCGCAACTAGAGAGCAAGTGAGGAACAAAAAGAAATTAACTATATTAAAAACTACATGAAATATACTAAACTCCTGTACTAACTCTGTTAAAAAAATATAAGCCAATTTCTTTGCCACTCATGCTAGATAAGCTGATGTCATTATGTATACAGAGCCCAAATCTTTCCCACTGCCCAATTTTTGTTCTCTGACTACTTCACTTTCTCTTAATAGCCTAGATCCTGTGCTGGAGAAGGCAAAGAAGAGGGGTGAAGGGACAAACACAGGCAAAATAGCAAAAATATGCAAGGTAAAAAGGTGCTTAGATATAATCCCAAGACTGACACCAGAGAAGAAAGTAACACTGAAAGATTAATTTGTTGAGTTTCTTTGTAGGCAGCAATGGCTCAAAATGAAACATTAAGTTGTTCTCCTACTGGTTTTAGCAATGCCCAGAACTGTAATTTCCCTCCCCTTTCTTATTGTATTTGGTTGCTTGGTTGAGCCTGCAGAGACATAAGACATCCTCTAGCCAGGGGCTGCAACCTGCCTTCTAGTACGTATTTTTGCCAATACCTGCAGGGAAACAGAGACAAGTCCCTGACCTTCTCTCAATAATCTTATGAAAAAGATGCGTATTTTAGTACCTTCTCCTGTTCCCTGGGAGTAATTTTTCTTGTTCCTAGGGAGTTCTTACTAGAATAGCTGCACTCAGAAATACCTTCACGCCAACAGCAAGCTCACAGGGGTTTGAACCAATTCCCGTCATGGTTATAGAAATATTTGTACTGTCTGCAGTGAATTTTGGGTCAGGCCTCTCTTTCTGAATAAACCTGTTAGAAGACCAGACCTACTCTCTAAGTGACTACAGCCCTTACAGCAAATCAGCAGTCTGTGGAGCTACGTGGAAATCTATCCAATCTCTCTCTTTCCTGGCTTCACAAGTGGGAGCTGTTGATACCTGCACGGATCCTGGTATAAGGCAGAGCAGAAGAGCACAGTAAGTTAATCTGCAAGCCATTCAGAAACGTCTAGGACAGAGACAGTGACACCAGGGAATCATATGTCTGCACTGAACATCTAGTAAATTGTTTACTTGGAGGGTTGATGAGAAACGTGCAAATGAACCTCTGAAGCAACTACTTGTCAGGTAAGGATACTAATGTGCTCTAATAAAAAGCGGTATGTTCTCATCATTGCCGTATCTTTTCCCCAAACGTACTTGCAGCAGTTTATCAACATTATATAATGCAGGGAGAGTTCAGGGCAAGGATAAAGAGTTGATAGCCAGCTTTTGGTGTGATTGTTTATTTGACTCACTTGATTCTTACGTCTCCTCTTTACACAATGTACTCTGAGCTGTTTTTTCTTTTATTTTTAATGTTCAGTTATTACTCTCGATCCTAAATAAACATCCAAGGAATCGTCTAGTTTTGAGGACCAGGCTTGAAAGACTGCTTTTAAGAACTAATCCAGTGTATGGTTTGTTTCTCATACAGTCAAGGATTATTGTATTCTGTGTTTTCCTCTTGTTTACCCCCTTTTTTATCCACCACAGAACCGTTTCTTTTCCTCNGGGGGGGGGGGGGGGGGGGGGGGTGGAATTTAAAAAAGCAAGAAGAAAGGAAGCGCAGGATAGGAACGCTCTAGCAGTCCTTTTTCTTTAAGAGTTGTCCGAGGAGTGAGGGAGCGGGGCTGGAGACCTCCTGCCCTTCCGAGGAGCAGGTCGCCCTTCCCGGGGGCAGGGAGGGGGGAAGAGGAAAGGGGAAATCGTATGAATGAGCAGCGGGGGCAGCATCACGGCTGCCGTGGCCCCGGGGAGCTCCGGGGACACCCTGCGGCGGAGGGCGCGGGGAGGGGACCACGGGGGAACGGCAGCTCGGCGGCCGGGGGAGCGGAGGGGTTGAGGAATGGCGGGATGGATGGATGAGGGATGAAGGATAACCGGTGGAGGGGTGAGGGACGGATGGATAGGAGGATGCAGAATGCAGGGATGAGGGATGGAGGGAGAAGGGGTAGAAGAATGAGAAAATGAAGGCTGAGCGACTGAAGGATGGAAGCGCCGAAGGACAGAGGGCTGCCAGAGCGAGCGCCCGAGCTTCCCAGCTGCTCCCCCTGCGCTGCGCGCCCCC